>CP137669.1:29736253-29788313 GCA_037976565.1 Mesocentrotus franciscanus | reverse complement strand
TTTACACGTGAACGGAAAATGGAATTCTCAAATCCCACTTTGCAAGTGAAATATGAGCATGATCCCGGCATCTGATCGAAAATAAAGAGCACATTGTGATAGCTTATTGTCTCAGCTACAACATACTCAAAGCTCAGCGAAACAAACTAAAACGACGGAGATATTGCTCGCGAAAGACGGAATGTAGAATCCAGTTTTGAAAAAGTCATGTCCCATAGAGAATACACGCAAAATGTGAAAAATTGACATGCCTCCTTTAATCGCAAAATACGCCATGATGCCTTTGTCAAAATGAAAAATCGTGGTAACTGCATTTGTAGAAAATTGTCTCAGCTAGACATATCAAAATTTGGAAGAAAATCGATCAATATTTACAGAGATACAATCAATTTTCCAAATATGCTGACGTCATAATATGCAAATTGAATTTTGAGTTCGAGGCCATTATGATGACGTCATGAGTTAATTGAGGGTCAAATGAGACATGAAATCATATCTCCGACTCATAATCTATCCAAATATGAAAAAATTGGGAGTTCCTATCCATTCTGAAGAGTTACAATGAATTTTGTATAGGCATGTTTTTGCCCATATATATGTATTACAAGAGCTCGCGCGCACGGACATTTTCTTGAATGGACGCTCATTCCGTTATTAATGGTCATAAAAGGATAAACATGGTATCAAATTGTTCGAAAAAATGAGGAATATCATGAAAAAAAAAAATGGCGATTTATGTTGTGTTGGTGTTACGAACGAAAACGCGCGCGCATTCGCGTGTGCGCGTTTTTTTAAAATGCTTAAAATGGCCTGAAACGTATGCAAAATGAATTTGAGACGATTTGGAGCATTTTAAATTTTGCGCGCGACGCGCGCGGACGTACGCATGCGCGCGCGTTTTTTGACCTGAAATTGACCGGACGGATATTGACCTTGATCATGATAAATATGAATGAGAAATGACTTTTCGTTATGAAGATATGATCATGAGTGAAAGTACCAAAAACACAAAATGGCGCCTGATGACGTCACAAGACTTGATGACCTTGAAAATGTTCCTGTCACGTCTCATGACTATGACCTATGACTGTGTCAAAATTGAAAGAAATTGACAAACCGATCTTGAGTTATCCTGTTAACAAAAAGTGTGCAAATAAATAAAAATAAATAAATAAAGAAAGAAAATTTGACAAAAAAATAATAGGTAGTCTGTCGTTGACAGACCACCTAATAAAGGCAATTTAACAAAATATAAGTGGTCTGTATGATATACAGCCCACCTAATAAATAATAAATAACTAGACATGTAATACTTGTTAATAACAAGTATAGGTGGGTTGTTCCAAGTGCATGCCACACATGTTTAGTGACATACTAAGTAGTTAAGATAACATTGGCATGATTTGACCTTATTTTTTGAAATAATCCTCTTATTCAGGTCTATTAGTGTGCCAAATTTCAAGTCTATACAATGCATGGTTTTAGAGAAACCATGTACAGTATATTTGACCTTTGACCTCAAATCTAAATATAAAAATGAAATATGCATTTTCTAGATTTTGTTTTTTTAAAAGAAATCATATCTCCCACTCATACTCTATCCAACTATGAATAAAAAATTAATACACGACAAGGACTCAGATTTCCCATAGGGTTGTACTCAAACGATTGACATTTTTCTCCCATAGATATAACACGCAAAATTAGGCATTTATTACATTTGTTTGTGATGTATATGATAATATGTTATAATAGTCGAAGAAGATCATAAAATCAAATTTAAAACGACGGCAAAAAAAAAAAAAAAAAATTGACCCACCAGGAATCGAACTTGGGTCGCCGGAATGGGAGGCAAGTGCTATGACCACTATACCAAAATAATCCACATAGACATTACACGTGAACGGAAAATGGAATTCTCAAATCCCACTTTGCAAGTGAAATATGAGCATGATCCCGGCATCTGATCGAAAAATAAAGGGCACACTTGTGATAGCTTATTGTCTCAGCTACAACATACTCAAAGCTCAGCAAAACAAAACTAAAACGACGGAGATATTGCTCGCGAAAGACGGAATGTAGAATCCAGTTTTGAAAAAAGTCATGTCCCATAGAGAATACACGCAAAATGTGAAAATTGACATGCCTCCTTTAATCGCAAAAATACGCCATGATGCCTTTGTCAAAATGAAAAATGTGGTAACTGCATTTGTAGAAAATTGTCTCAGCTAGAACATATCAAAATTTGGAAGAAAATCAATCAATATTTACAGAGATACAATCAATTTTCCAAAAATATGCTGACGTCATAATATGCAAATTGAAATTTTGAGTTTGGAGGCCATTATGATGACGTCATGAGTTAATTGAGGGTCAAATGAGACATGAAATCATATCTCCGACTCATAATCTATCCAAATATGAAAAATTGGGAGTTCCCATCCATTCTGAAGAGTTACAATGAATTTTGTATAGGCATGTTTTTGCCCATATATGCTATGTATTACAAGAGCTCGCGCGCACGGACATTTATCTTGAATGGACGCTCATCTTGTTATTAATGGTCATTAAGAGATAAACATGGTATCAAATTGTTCGAAAAAATATGGGAAATATCATGAAAGAAAATGGCGATTCTATGTTGTGTAATGGTGTTACGCGCGAAAACGCGCGCGCATGTGCGTGTGCGCGATTTTTATAAAATGCTTAAAATGGCCTGAAACGTATCAAAATGAATTTGAGACGATTTGGAGCATTTTGAAATTTTGCGCGCGCGCTGACGCGCGGACGTACGCATGCGCGCGCGTTTTTACCTGAAATTGACCGGACGGATATTGACCTTGATCATGATAAATATGAATGAGAAACGACTTTCGTTATGAAGATATGATCATGAGTAGATTTTCAGAAAATTTTACAAAATGGCGCCTAGATGACGTCATCAGTCAAGGTCAAGGTTGAAAACCTTATTTTGCTTTGTCCATATGCCTATACATATGTGTGCCAAATTTCAAGGCATTTGATTGAGCCATTTTCAAGTTATCTTGCTAACAAAAAAGTGGGTGGAAATAAGAAAAATAAACTAGACATGTAATACTTGTTTAATAAAAGTATAGGTGGGCTGTTCCAACTAAATTTGAGACAAAATAGAGCAAAAATAAGCGAATACTGCTAAAAACAATGTCATGTAGATTCATGATGTGAAAAATTTACCTTCCTGAGGCATAATATGCAAATTAAGAAATTCTGTGTGGCTTTAGTAATATGATCGTCAGCATGAAAATTGAGTGAAATAATCCTCTACATTCATAGGTTGTATTACAGTCATGCCAACATTTTCATTTGATGACGTCATCAAAATGAAAAATGCAATTGGCTTTAGAGAAATGCTTTAGCTACACATATCAAATTTGTAAGAAAATTGACCTATTCAGAATACTAATTTCCTTCAATATGCTGACGTCATAATATGAAATTCGTATTTTAGTACTATTATGATGAATCATAATATTTGTAATAGTCAAATGAGACATGAAATCATCTCCGACATACTCTATCAAAATATGAAAAATTGGGGTCAGTCAAATAATGCATGGTTTGACAAGTGCAATATACCAAAATAATCCCCATAGACATTACACGTGAACGGAAAATGGAATTCTCAAATCCCACTTTGCAAGTGAAATATGAGCATGATCCGGCATCTGATCGAAAATAAAGGGCACATTGTGATAGCTTATTGTCTCAGCTACAACATACTCAAAGTTCAGCGAAAACAAAACTAAAACGACGGAGATATTGCTCGCGAAAGACGGGAATGTAGAATCCAGTTTTGAAAAAAGTCATGTCCCATAGAGAATACACGCAAAATGTGAAAAATTGACATGCCTCCTTTAATCACAAAAATACGCCATGATGCCTTTGTCAAAATGAAAATCGTGAAATTGCATTTGTAGAACATTGTCTCAGCTAGAACATATCAAAATTTGGAAGAAAATCGATCAATATTTACAGAGATACAATCAATTTTCCAAAAATATGCTGACGTCATAATATGCAAATTAAAGTTTTGAGTTTGGAGGCCATTATGATGACGTCATGAGTTAATTGAGGGTCAAATGAGACATGAAATCATATCTCCGACTCATAATCTATCCAAATATGAAAAAAATTGGGAGTTCTCATCCATTCTGAAGAGTTACAATGAATTTTGTATAGGCATGTTTTTGCCCATATATGCTATGTATTACAAGAGCTCGCGCGCACGGACATTTTCTTGAAGGACGCTCATCTTGTTATTAATGGTCATAAAGAGATAAACATGGTATCAAATTGTTCGAAAAAAAGGGAAATATCATGAAAGAAAAAAAAAAGGCGATTCTATGTTGTGTAATGGTGTTACGCGCGAAAACGCGCGCGCATGTGCGTGTGCGCGATTTTTTATAAAATGCTTAAAATGGCCTGAAACATATGCAAAATGAATTTGAGACGATTTTGAGCATTTTGAAATTTTGCGCGCGCTAACGCGCGGACGTACGCATGTGCGCGCGTTTTTGACCTGAAATTGACCGGACGGATATTGACCTTGATCATGATAAATATGAATGAGAAACGAATTTCCGTTATGAAGATATGATCATGAGTAGATTTTCAGAAAATTTTACAAAATGGCGCCTAGATGACGTCATCAGTCAAGGTCAAGGTTGAAAACGTTATTTTGCTTTGTCCATATGCCTATACATATGTGTGCCAAATTTCAAGGCATTTGATTGAGCCATTTTCAAATTATCTTGCTAACAATAAAGTGGGTGGAAATAAGAAAAATAAATAAAGAATAAATAAATAATAATAAAGGCAATTCTAACGAAAACATAAGGTGGTCTGTATTATACAGCCCACCTAATAATAAAGGCAATTTAACGAAAACATAAGGTGGTCTATTATATACAGCCCACCTGACTAGATATGTAATACTTGTTTCAGAACAAGTATAGGTGGGCTGTTCCAATTAGTGCATACCACACATGGTTAGTGAGATAGTGATCAGTGAAATGTTTGACCTTTGACCAATTTACATACTAAGTAGTTAAGATAACATTGGCATGATTTGACCTTATTTTTTGAAATAATCCTCTTATTCAGGTCTATTAGTGTGCCAAATTTCATGTATACAAAGCATTGTTTTAGAGAAACCATGTACAGTATATTTGACCTTTAACCTTAAAATCTAAATAACATAATGAAATTTGCATATTCTGATTTTGTGTTTTTATATGAAATATTTTTCTTACCTTTTTTATATCAACAGACAATGTTTCAAGTCAATTGCGACCAATATACCAAAATACTCCACATAGACATTTCACGTATACGGAATATGAAATTTTCAAATCACATTTTGTAGTTAAAATATCACCATGATCTCATTATCTGATTTTAAAAAAATATCACATTGTGTGGAAATTGTCTCAGCTACAACATATCCGAAGCTGGCAGAAAATCGAGCAAAAATAATCGAGATATTGCTCAAACAAGACTGGAATGAAAAATGAAGATTTCAGAAAAAGTCACCTCCCATAGAGAATACACGTAAATTAGGACAATTGACATGCCTCCTTTAATCAAAGAGATGTTAAGGTTAGAATTGAATATTTACTATATTATAGAGAAAGAGAGAAGTTATAGATGTAAACAATTCTATGTCCGTGGGAGGACGTAAACATTGCATATACCTGGGCTTAATAACTGGAAAGTATAAACGTCTGGGAAGGAGACTAACATCATAAAAATGGAATGATTTGATATATTCCAACAGATTTAGGAGATTACCCTATAGGTTTAATACACGGCAAGGAATCAGATTTCCCATAGGGTTGTACTCAAACGATTGACATTCTTCTCCCATAGATATAACACGCAAAGTTAGGCATTTTATTATATTGTTTGTGATTGTATATGTTATAATGGTCGAAGAAGATCATAAAATCAAATTTAAAACGACGGCAAAAAAAAATGACCCACCAGGAATCGAACGTGGGTCGCCGGAATGGGAGGCAAGTGCTATGACCACTATACCAAAATAATCCCATAGACATTACACGTGAACGGAAATGGAATTCTCAAATCCCACTTTGCAAGTGAAATATGAGCATGATCCCGGCATCTGATCGAAAAATAAAGGGCACACTTGTGATAGCTTATTGTCTCAGCTACAACATACTCGAAGCTCAGCGAAAACAAAAGTAAAACGACGGAGATATTGCTCGCGAAAGACGGGAATGTAGAATCCAGTTTTGAAAAAAAAGTCATGTCCCATAGAGAATACACGCAAAATGTGAAAATTGACATGCCTCCTTTAATCGCAAAAATACGCCATGATGCCTTTGTCAAAATGAAAAATCGTGTAGACTGCATTTGTAGAAAATTGTCTCAGCTAGAACATATCAAAATTTGGAAGAAAATCGATCAATATTTACAGAGATACAATCAATTTTCCAAAATATGCTGACGTCATAATATGCAAATTGAAATTTTGAGTTCGGAGGCCATTATGATGACGTCATGAGTTAATTGAGGGTCAAATGAGACATGAAATCATATCTCCGACTCATAATCTATCCAAATATGAAAAAAATTGGGAGTTCCATCCATTCTGAAGAGTTACAATGAATTTTGTATAGGCATGTTTTTGCCCATATATGCTATGTATTACAAGAGCTCGCGCGCACGGACATTTTCTTGAACGGACGCTCATTTGTTATTAATGGTCATAAAAAGATAAACATGGTATCAAATTGTTGGAAAATATGCCAAATATGATGACAGAAAAAATGGCGATTCTATGTTGCAAAATGTGTACGCGCAAAACGCGCGCGCATGCGCGTGTGCGTTTTTTTGCGAAATGCTTAAAATGGCCTGAAACGTATCAAAATGAATTTGAGACGATTTGGAAACGCACGCATGCGCGCGCGTTTTTGACCTGAAATTGACCGGACGGATATTGACCTTGATCATGATAAATATGAATGAGAAATGACTTTTCGTTATGAAGATATGATCATGAGTAGATTTTCAGAAAATTTTACAAAATGGCGCCTAGATGACGTCATCAGTCAAGGTCAAGGTTGAAAACCTTATTTTGCTTTGTCCATATGCCTATACATATGTGTGCCAAATTTCAAGGCATTTGATTGAGCCATTTTCAAGTTATCTTGCTAACAAAAAGTTGGAAATAAGAAAAAAAGAAAGAACTAGACATGTAATACTTGTTTCGGAACAAGTATAGGTGGGCTGTTCCAATTAGTGCATACCACACATGGTTAGTTAGATAGTGATCAGTGAAATGTTTGACCTTTGACCCTAATTTACAAAACTAAGTAGTTACGATAACTTTGGCATGATTTGACCATTTTTTTGAAATACTCCTCTTATTCAGGTCTATTAGTGTGCCAAAATTCATGTCTATACAAAGCATTGTTTTAGAGAAACCATGTACAGTATATTTGACCTTTAACCTTAAAATCTAAATAACATAATGACATTTCATATTCTCGATTTTGTGTTTTTATATGAAATATTTTTCTTACCTTTTATATCAACATGCAACGTTTCAAGTCAATTGCGACCAATATACCAAATACTTCACATAGACATTACACGTAAACGGAAAATAGGATTCTCAAATCACATTTTGATCAAATATCACCATGATCTTATTATCTGATTAAAAATAAATGTCACAACCTGTGTAGAATTGTCTCAGCTACAACATATCCGAAGCTGGCATAAAATCGAGCAAAAATAATCGAGATATTGTTTACTGTAAACAAGACTGGAATATAGAATGAAGATTTCAAAAATCACCTCCATAGAATAACGCAAAATTAGGCATTTTATTACATTGTTTGTGATTGTATATGATAATATGTTATAATAGTCGAAGAAGATCATAAAATCAAATTTGAAATGACGGCAAAATTTTTGACCCACCAGGAATCGAACGTGGGTCGCCGGAATGGGAGGCAAGTGCTATGACCACTATACCAAAATAATCCACATAGACATTACACGTGAACGGAAAATGGAATTCTCAAATCCCACTTTGCAAGTGAAATATGAGCATGATCCCGGCATCTGATCGAAAAATAAAAGGCACACTTGTGATAGCTTATTGTCTCAGCTACAACATACTCGAAGCTCAGCGAAAACAAAACTAAAACGACGGAGATATTGCTCGCGAAAGATGGAATGTAGAATCCAGTTTTGAAAAAAGTCATGTCCCATAGAGAATACACGCAAAATGTGAAAAATTGACATGCCTCCTTTAATCACAAAAATACGCCATGATGCCTTTGTCAATAAGAAAAATTGTGGATATTGCATTAGTAGAGAATTGTCTCAGCTAGAACATATCAAAATTTGGAAGAAAATCGATCAATATTTACAGAGATACAATCAATTTTCTAAAAATATGCTGACGTCATAATATGCAAATTGAAATTTTGAGTTCGGATGCCATTATGACGATGTTATGAGTTAATTGAGGGTCAAATGAGACATGAAATCATATCTCCAACTCATAATCTATCCAAATATGAAAAAAATTGGGAGTTCCCATCCATTCTGAAGAGTTACAATGAATTTTGTATAGGCATGTTTTTGCCCATATATGCTATGTATTACAAGAGCTCGCGCGCACGTACATTTATCTTGAATGGACGCTCATCTTGTTATTAATGGTCATAAAGAGATAAACATGGTATCAAATTGTTTGAAAAAATATGGGAAATATCGTGAAAGAAAAAAAATTGGCGATTCTATGTTCTGTAATGGTGTTACGCGCGAAAACGCGCGCGCATGTGCGTGTGCGCGATTTTTTATATAATGCTTAAAATGGCCTAAAACGTATGCAAAATGATTTTGAGACGATTTTGATCATTTTAAAATTTTGCGCGCGCGCTGACGCGCGGACGTACGCATGCGCGTTCGTTTTTGGACCTGAAATTAACTGGACAGATATTGACCTTGATCATGATAAATATGAATGAGAAACGAATTTTAATTATGAAGATATAATCATGAGTAGATTTTCAGAAAATTTTACAAAATGGCGCCTAGATGACGTCATAAGTCAAGGTCAAGGTTAAAAACCTTATTTTGCTTTGTCTATATGCCTATACATATGTATGCCAAATTTCAAGGCATTTGATTTAGCCATTTTCAAGTTATCTCGCTAACAAAAAAGTGATTGGAAATAAGAAAAATAAATAAATAATAATAAAGGCAATTCTAACGAAAACATAAGGTGGTCTGTATTATATACAGCCCACCTGATAAAGGCAATTCTAACGAAAACATAAGGTGGTCTGTATTATATACAGCCCACCTGATAAAGAATAATAAATAAACTAGACATGTAATACTTGTTAATAACAAGTATAGGTGGGCTGTTCCAAGTGCATGCCACACATGTTTAGTGACATACTAAGTAGTTTAGATAACATTGGCATGATCTGACCTTATTTTTTGAAATAATCCTCTTATTCAGGTCTATTAGTGTGCCAAATCTAGTCTATACAATGCATGGTTTTAGAGAAACCATGTACAGTATATTTGACCTTTGACCCTCAAATCTAAATATCAAAATGAAATATGCATTTTCTAGATTTTGTTTTTTTATAAGAAATCATATCTCCCACTCATACTCTATCCAACTATGAACTAGACTTGAATTCGTCACTTTGACGAATTAGGTGATACGTATGCTAATGATTTACATAATGAAGAATGCTTTTTAGGTTTTTTATATTGTTATATAAAATGCTTCTACCATTATGATCTATCCATATGTCAAGTTTCTACTGTTTATCCTTGATCATTATGGATGTATGGAAGATAGATTGAGACAATTTAACCATTGACCCTGGACAACAACCAGTTATACCTTTGACTCTAATTGACATGAGGTATACATGCATTGCATATTCCGTGGTAACAATGAAGCAGTGGCGGATCCAGGGGGGCCTCCCTAGAAAATAAAACATGTAAAACACCCTTTTGAAAAAAAAGAAGTTGGGCCCTCCTGGCGCCCAAGGGGAGGTGGTAGAAAATAATTTCCTTCCCGGAGGAAATTTTTTGTTTTTTTGTTTTGCTCACTACCCATGTTTTTGTTATTTGACGGCTTTTGACGATACAAAGAAATGCCGTCTTTTGTCACCAAATATTGTTCAAATAGCATTGTAGAGACGATGAACACTAATGCAAAGTCGTAAGCCATGACAATGTCAATTTCTATCTCGCTCTGCTAAAAATCCGAACAATAGAACCAACCAAGTTGAATCAACTGTTAAACGAATTTATCATGAGTCCTGAAATTTCAATTTGTAATTACTGCACGTCACAGTAGTAATAAAGAGCAGCAATGGCGAACGATTGTCGCTAAAATTCAGAAATTGTTGCTTAAATTGCTTAAATTACCATGAGACATCACGCTACATAGAACTATGATCGACAAACATGATATTGTTTTGAAAATAGTCAGAAAACATTGGAGGTAGAATGAATAAGAGATAATGTGGTCATGTAAACAAGTGCATTATGTCCATGTTAATCCCCTAGTACCAAAATCATGATTGTATTCTCTACTTATTTCTCCTATATAATTTATTTCAATTTAAAATAGAAATTCTAATGTTTCTTCTTTTGGCTTGCTAATATTTCAGCAACGAATTGACAGTTTTGGTAGACATCTTGGATGTATCATAGCAATAAATTCTTGGCACATGACGTACTGTGTATACGATAATTATGTTAAGAAGAAGAAGCATACAAATAACTATAAGAATAATAACAATATCAAATAATCACTATAATAATTATTATAATTACGATATTTACTATAATAATAAATATAACAATTATAATCATAATGATTATTATGATACTGCTGTTATTACTACTACTACTACTTCTACTACTACTTCCACTACTACTATGAAGAAGTAAATGAAGAAGAAGGGGTAGGAAAAGAATCATTTCAGCGATATTAGTGATTATATTGTCAATGATTGAGGCATACACATACACATTACATATTCCTATAAGTTATTGATAAAAAAATTGACCCACCAGGAATCGAACGTGGGTCGCCGAAATGGGAGGCAAGTGCTATGACCACTATACCAAAATAATCCACTTAGACATTACACGTGAACGGAAAATGGAATTCTCAAATCCCACTTTGCAAGTGAAATATGAGCATGATCGAAAAATAAAGGGAACAATTGTGATAGCTTATTGTCTCAGCTACAACATACTCGAAGCTCAGCGAAAACAAAACTAAAACAACGGAGATATTACTCGCGAAAGACGGGAATGTAGAATCCAGATTTTTTTAAAAGTCATGTCTCTTAGAGAATACACGCAAAATGTGAAAAATTGACATGCCTCCTTTAATCGCAAAATACGCCATGATGCCTTTGTCAAAATGAAAATTGTGCACACTACATTTGTAGAAAATTGTCTCAGCTAGAACATATCGAAAATTGGGAGAAAAATGAACAACATTTACAGAGATACACTCGTTTTTCAATAAATATGCTGACATCATAATATGCAAATTCGTATTTTGAGTTTCAAGGCCATTATGATGATGTCACGATATACTTAATGGCCAAATGAGACATGAAATCATATCTCCGACTCATACTCTATCCAAATATGGAAAAGTTGGGGATCCGGTGCATCCCAAAGTGCTATAATGGAATTTTTATAGGCATGTTTTTGCCCATATATGCTATGTATTACAACAGCTCGCGCGCACGGACATTATCTTGAATGAACGCTCATTCCGTTATTAATGGTCATAAAGAGATAAACATGGTATCAAATTGTTTGGAAAAAATAAGAAATATCATGAAAGAAAAAAAAATGGCGATTCTATGCTGTGTGATGGCGTTACGCACGAAAACGCGCGCGCATGCGCGTGTGCGCGATTTTTTGACAAATGCTTAAAATGGCCTAAAACCAATGCAAAATGAATTTGAGACGATTTGGAGCATTTTTAAATTTGCGCGCGCATTGACGCGCGGACGTACGCGTACGCGCGCATTTATTGACCTGAAATTGACCGGACGGATATTGACCTTGATCATGATAAATATGAATGAGAAACAACTTTTCGTTATGAAGATATGATCATGAGTAGATTTTCAGAAAATTTCACAAAATGGCGCCTAGATGACGTCATCAGTCAAGGTCAAGGTTGAAAACCTTATTTTGCTTTGTCCATATGCCTATACATATGTGTGCCAACTTTCAAGGTATTTGATTGAGCCATTGTTAAGTTTTCTTGCTAACAAAAAAGTGGGTGGAAATAAGAAAAATAAACTAGACATGTAATACTTGTTTCGGAACAAGTATAGGTGGGCTGTTCCAATTAATGCATACCACACATGGTTAGTGAGATAGTGATCAGTGAAATGTTTGACCTTTGATCCTAATTTACATACTAAGTAGTTAAGATACCATGCATGATTTGACCTAAATTTTTGAAAAAATCCTCTTATTCAGATCTATTAGTGTGCCAAATTTCATGTCTATACAAAGCATTGTTTTAGAGAAACCATGTACAGTATATTTGACCTTTAACCTTAAAATCTAAATAACATAATGAAATATGCATATTCTAGATTTTGTGTTTTTATATGAAATATTTTGTCTTACCTATCAACATGCAACGTTTCAAGTCAATTGCGACCAATATACCAAAATAATCCACATAGACATTTTACGTGGACAGAAAATGGAATTCTCAAATCCCACTTTGTAGTCAAAATATCACCATGATCTCATTATCTGATTAAAAATAAATGTCATCTTCTGTATAGAGAATCGTCTCAGCTACAACATATCCGAAGCTGGCAGAAAATCGAGCAAAAATAATCGAGATATTGCTTAAACAAGACTGGAATGTAGAATTAAGATTTCAGAAAAGTCACCTCCCATAGAGAATACACGTAAAATTAGGCATTTTATTACATTGTTTGTGATTGTATGTGATAATATGTTATAATAGTCGAAGAAGATCATAAAATCAAATTTAAAACGACGGCAAAACAAAAACAAAAAAAAACAAAAAAAGACCCACCAGGAATCGAACGTGGGTCGCCGGAATGGGAGGCAAGTGCTATGACCACTATACCAAAATAATCCCCATAGACATTACACGTGAACGAAAATGGAATTCTCAAATCCCACTTTGCAAGTGAAATATGAGCATGATCCCGGCATCTGATCGAAAAATAAAGGGCACACTTGTGATAGCTTATTGTCTCAGCTACAACATACTCAAGCTCAGCGAAAACAAAACTAAAACGACGGAGATATTGCTCGCGAAAGACGGGAATGTAGAATCCAGTTTTGAAAAAAGTCATGTCCCATAGAGAATACACGCAAAATGTGAAAAATTGACATGCCTCCTTTAATCGCAAAAATACGCCATGATGCCTTTGTCAAAATGAAAATTGTGATGACTGCATTTGTAGAGAATTGTCTCAGCTAGAACATATCAAAATTTGGAAGAAAATCGATCAATATTTACAGAGATACAATCAATTTTCCAAAAATATGCTGACGTCATAATATGCAAATTGACATTTTGAGTTCGGAGGCCATTATGATGACGTCATGAGTTAATTGAGGGTCAAATGAGACATGAAATCATATCTCCGACTCATAATCTATCCAAATATGAAGAAAAAAAATTGGAGTTCGCATCCATTCTGAAGAGTTACAATGAATTTTGTATAGGCATGTTTTTGCCCATATATGCTATGTATTACAAGAGCTCGCGCGCACGGACATTTATCTTGAATGGACGCTCATCTTGTTATTAATGGTCATAAAGAGATAAACATGGTATCAAATTGTTTGAAAAATATGGGAAATATCATGAAAGAAAAAAATTGGCGATTCTATGTTGTGTAATGGTGTTACGCGCGAAAACGCGCGCATGTGCGTGTGCGCGATTTTTTATAAAATGCTTAAAATGGCCTGAAACGTATGCAAAATGAATTTGAGACGATTTTGAGCATTTTGAAATTTTGCGCGCGCGCTCACGCGCGGACGTACGCATGCGCGCGCGTTTTTGGACCTGAAATTAACTGGACAGATATTGACCTTGATCATGATAAATATGAATGAGAAACGAATTTTCGTTATGAAGATATGATCATGAGTAGATTTTCAGAAAATTTTACAAAATGGCGCCTAGATGACGTCATCAGTCAAGGTCAAGGTTGAAAACCTTATTTTGCTTTGTCTATATGCCTATACATATGTATGCCAAATTTCAAGGCATTTGATTTAGCCATTTTCAAGTTATCTTGCTAAAAAAAAGTGATTGGAAATAAGAAAAATAAATAAATAATAATAAATAAAGGCAATTCTAACGAAAACATAAGGTGGTCTGTATTATATACAGCCCACCTGATAAATAATAATAAAGGCAATTCTAACGAAAACATGAGGTGGTCTGTATTTTATACAGCCCACCTAATAAATAATAAATAAAGGCAATTTTAACAAAATTATAAGGTGGTCTGTATGATATACAGCCCACCTAATAAACTAGACATATAATACTTGTTTCGGAACAAGTATAGGTGGGCTGTTCCAATTAATGCATACCACACATGGTTAGTGAGATAGTGATCAGGAAATGTTTGATCTTTGATCCTAATTTACATACTAAGTAGTTAAGATACCATTGGCATGATTTGACCTAAATTTGTGAAATAATCCTCTTAGGTCTATTACTGTGCCAAATTTCATGTCTATACAAAGCATTGTTTTAGAGAAACCATGTACAGTATATTTGACCTTTAACCTTAAAATCTAAATAACATAATGAAATATGCATATTCTCGATTTTGTGTTTTTATATGAAATATTTTGTCTTACCTATCAACATGCAACGTTTCAAGTCAATTGCGACCAATATACCAAAATAATCCACATAGACATTATACGTGAACGGAAAATGGAATTCTCAAATCCCACTTTGCAAGTGAAATATGAGCATGATCTCGGCATCTGATCAAAAATAAAGGGCAACGATAGCTTATTGTCTCAGCTACAACATACTCGAAGCTCAGCAAAAACAAAACTAAAACGAGAGATATTGCTCGCGAAAGACGGGAATGTAGAATCCAGTTTTGAAAAAGTCATGTCCCATAGAGAATACACGCAAAATGTGAAAAATTGACATGCCTCCTTTAATCGCAAAAATACGCCATGATGCCTTTGTCAAAATGAGAAATTGTGAGAACAATTTTTGTAGAAAATTGTCTCAGCTAGAACATATCAAAATTTGGAAGAAAATCGATCAATATTTACAGAGATACAATCAATTTTCCAAAAATATGCTGACGTCATAATATGCAAATTAAAATTTTGAGTTCGGAGGCCATTATGATGACGTCATGAGTTAATTGAGGATCAAATGAGACATGAAATCATATCTCCGACTCATAATCTATACAAATATGAAAAAAAATTTGGGAGTTCCCATCCATTCTGAAGAGTTACAATGAATTTGTATAGGCATGTTTTTGCCCATATATGCTATGTATTACAAGAGCTCGCGCGCACGGACATTTATCTTGAATGGACGCTCATCTTGTTATTAATGGTCATAAAGAGATAAACATGGTATCAAATTGTTCGAAAAATATGGAAAATATCATGAAAGAAAAAATGGCGATTCTATGTTGTGTAATGTTGTTACGCGCGAAAACGCGCGCGCATGTGCGTGTGCGCGATTTTTTATAAAATGCTTAAAATGGCCTGAAACGTATGCAAAATGAATTTGAGACGATTTTGAGCATTTTGAAATTTTGCGCGCGCTAACGCGCGGACGTACGCATGCGCGCGCGTTTTTTGACCTGAAATTGACCGGACGGATATTGACCTTGATCATGATAAATATGAGTGAGAAATGATTTTCCGTTATGAAGATATGATCATGAGTATATTTTCAGAAAATTTCACAAAATGGCGCCTAGATGACGTCATCAGTCAAGGTCAAGGTTGAAAACCTTATTGTGTTTTCAATATGCCAATACATATGTGTGCCAAATTTCAAGGTATTTGATTTAACCATTTTCAAGTTATCTTGCTAACAAAAAAGTGGGTCGAAATAAGAAAAATAAATAAAGGCGATTTTAACAAAATTATAAGGTGGTCTGTATGATATACAGCCCACCTAATAACTAGATTTGTAATACTTGTTTAGAACAAGTATAGGTGGGCTGGTCCAACTAAAATTTAAGACAAAATCAAGGGCACATTTGAGATAGCTTATTGTCTCAGCTACAACATACTCGAAATTCAGCGTAAACGAAGCTAAAACGACGGAGATATTGCTCGCGAAAGACGGGAATGTAGAATCCATTTTTTGAGAAAAATCATGTCCCTAGAGAATACAAGCAAAATGTGTAAAATTAACATGCCTCCTTTAATCGCCAAAATACGCTATGATGCTTTTGTCAAAATGAAAAATTGTGGGAACTGCATTTGTAGAAAATTGTCTCAGCTAGAACATATCAAAATTTGGAAGAAAATCGATCAATATTTACAGAGATACAATCAATTTTCCAAAAATATGCTGACGTCATAATATGCAAATTGAAATTTTGAGTTTGGAGGCCATTATGATGACGTCATGAGTTAATTGAGGGTCAAATGAGACATGAAATCATATCTCCGACTCATAATCTATCCAAATATGAAACAAAATTGGGAGTTCCCATCCGTTTCGAAGAGTTACAATGAATTTTGTATAGGCATGTTTTTGCCCATATATGCTATGTATTACAAGAGCTCGCGCGCACGGACATTTATATTGAATGGACGCTCATCTTGTTATTAATGGTCAATAAGAGATAAATATGGTATCAAATTGTTTTAAAAATATGGGAAATATCATGAAAGAAAAAAATGGCGATTTTATGTTGTATAATCGTGTTACGCGCGAGAACGCGCGCATGTGCGTGTGCGCGATTTTTATAAAATGCTTAAAATGGCCTGAAACGTATCCAAAATGAATTTGAGACGATTTAGAACATTTTGAAATTTTGCGCGCGCGCTAACGCGCGGACGTACGCATGCGCGCGCGTTTTTTTTACCTGAAATTGACCGGACGGATATTGACCTTGATCATGATAAATATGAATGAAAACGACTTTTCGTTATGAAGATATGATCATGAGTATATTTTCAGAAAATTTTACAAAATGGCGCCTAGATGACGTCATCAGTCAAGGTCAATGTTGAAAACCTTATTGTGCTTTGTTTATATGCCAATACATATGTGTGCCAAATTTCAAGGTATTTGATTTAACCATTTTCAAGTTATCTTGCTAACAAAAAAGTGGGTCGAAATAAGAAAAATAAACTAGACTTGTAATACTTGTTAATAACTAGACATGTAATACTTGTTTCGGAACAAGTATAGGTGGGCTGTTCCAATTAGTGCATACCACACATGGTTAGTGAGATAGTGATCAGTGAAATGTTTGACCTTTGACCCTAATTTACATACTAAGTAGTTAAGATAACATTGGCATGATTTGACCTAAATTTTTGAAATAATCCTCTTATTCAGGTCTATTAGTGTGCCAAATTTCATGTCTATACAAAGCATTGTTTTAGAGAAGCCATGTACAGTATATTTGACCTTTAACCTTAAAATATAAATAACATAATGAAATATGCATATTCTCGATTTTGGGTTTTTATATGAAATATTTTTCTCATCTATCAACATGCAACTTTTCAAGTCAATTGCGACCAATATACCAAAATACTCCACATAGACATTACACGTATACGGAATATGGGATTTTCAAATTACATTTTGTAGTTAAAATATCACTATGATCTCATTATCTGATTAAAAATAAATGTCACTTCCTGCGTAGAGAATTGTCTCAGCTACAACATATCCAAAGGTGGCAGAAAATCGAGCAAAAAAAATTGAGATATTGCTCAAACAAGACTGGAATGTAGAATGAAGATTTCAGAAAAAGTCACCTCCCATAGAGAATACACGTAAAATTAGGAAAATTGACATGCCTCCTTTAATCGAAAGAGTGGACCATGACGCCATTGTTAAAATGAAAATAAATGTCATATCTCATGTAGACAATTGTCTCAGCTACAACATATCAAAAATTGGGAGAAAATTACCAATATTTACAGAGATACACTCAATTTTCCATAAAAATGCTGACGTCATAATATGCAAATTCGTATTTTGAGTTTCAAGGCCATTATGATGATGTCACGATATATTTAATGGCCAAATGAGACATGAAATCATATCTCCGACTCATACTCTATCCAAATATTTAAAAAAGTTGGGGATCCTGCATCCCAAAGTGCTATAATGGATATTTTATAGGCATGTTTTTGCCCATATATGCTATGTATTACAACAGCTCGCGCGCACGGACATTTATCTTGAATGAACGCTCATTCCGTTATTAATGGTCATAAAGAGATAAACATGATATCAAATTGTTTGGAAAAAAATGTGAAATATCATGAAAGAAAAAAAAATGGCGATTCTATGCTGTGTGATGGCGTTACGCACGAAAACGCGCGCGCATGCGCGTGTGAGCGATTTTTTGACAAATGCTTAAAATGGCCTGAAACGTATCCAAAATGAATTTAAGACGATTTGGAGCAATTTGAAATTTTGCGCGCGCCCTGACGCGCGGACGTACGCATGCGCACGCATTTTTTGACCTGAAATTGACTGGACGGATATTGACCTTAATCATGATAAATATGAATGAGAAATGACTTTCCGTTATGAAGATATGATCATGAGTAGATTTTCAGAAAATTTCACAAAATGGCGCCTAGATGACGTCATCAGTCAAGGTCAAGGTTGAAAATCTTATTTTGCTTTGTCCATATGCCTATACATATGTGTGCCAAATTTCAAGGCAATTGATTGAGCCATTTTCAAATTATCTTGCTAACAAAAAAGTGGGTGGAAATAAGAAAAATAAACTAGATTTGTAATACTTGTTTAGAACAAGTATAGGTGGGCTGGTCCAACTAAAATTTAAGACAAAATCAAGGGCACATTTGAGATAGCTTATTGTCTCAGCTACAACATACTCGTTCAGCGTAAACGAAGCTAAAACGACGGAGATATTGCTCGCGAAAGACGGAATGTAGAATCCAGTTTTGAAAAAAAGTCATGTCCCATAGAGAATACACGCCAAATGTGAAAAATTGACATGCCTCCTTTAAGCGCAAAAAATACGCCATGATGCCTTTGTCAAAATGAAAAATCGTTAAAAATGCATTTGTAGAACATTGTCTCAGCTAGAACATATCAAAATTTGGAAGAAAATCGATCAATATTTACAGAGATACAATCAATTTTCCAAAAATATGCTGACGTCATAATATGCAAATTGAAATTTTGAGTTTGGAGGCCATTATGATGACGTCATGAGTTAATTGAGGGTCAAATGAGACATGAAATCATATCTCCGACTCATAATCTATCCAAATATGAAAAAAATTGGGAGTTCCCATCCATTCTGAAGAGTTACAATGAATTTTGTATAGGCATGTTTTTGCCCATATATGCTATGTATTACAAGAGCTCGCGCGCACGGACATTTTCTTGAACGGACGCTCATCTTGTTATTAATGGTCATAAAGAGATAAACATGGTATCAAATTGTTCGAAAAAAATGGGAAATATCATGGAAGAAAAAAAAAAGGCGATTCTATGTTGTGTAATGGTGTTACGCGCGAAAACGCATGTGCGTGTGCGCGATTTTTTATAAAATGCTTAAAATGGCCAGAAACGTATGCAAAATGAATTTGAGACGATTTTGAGCATTTTGAAATTTTGCGCGCGCTAACGCGCGGACGTACGCATGTGCGCGCGTTTTTTGACCTGAAATTGACCGGACGGATATTGACCTTGATCATGATAAATATGAATGAGAAACGACTTTCCGTTATGAAGATATGATCATGAGTAGATTTTCAGAAAATTTACAAAATGGCGCCTAGATGACGTCATCAGTCAAGGTCAAGGTTGAAAACGTTATTTTGCTTTGTCCATATGCCTATACATATGTGTGCCAAATTTCAAGGCATTTGATTGAGCCATTTTCAAATTATCTTGCTAACAATAAAGTGGGTGGAAATAAGAAAAATAAATAAAGAATAATAAATAATAAAGGCAATTCTAACGAAAACATAAGGTGGTCTGTATTATATACAGCCCACCTAATAAAGAATAAATAATAAAGGCAATTCTAACGAAAACATAAGGTGGTCTGTATGATATACAGCCCACCTAACAAGTATAGGTGGGCTGTTCCAATTAGTGCATACCACATATGGTTAGTGAGATAGTGGTCAGTGAAATGTTTGACCTTTGATCCTAATTTACATACTAAGTAGTTAAGATATCATTGGCATGATTTGACCTAAATTTTTGAAATAATCCTCTTATTCAGGTCTATTAGTGTGCCAAATTTCATGTCTATACAAAGCATTGTTTTAGAGAAACCATGTACAGTATATTTGACCTTTAACCTTAAAATCTAAATAACATAATGAAATATGCATATTCTCGATTTTGTGTTTTTATATGAAATATTTTGTCTTACCTATCAACATGCAACATTTCAAGTCAATTGCGACCAATATACCAAAATAATCCACATAGACATTACACGTGAACGGAAAATGGAATTCTCAAATCCCACTTTGCAAGTGAAATATGAGCATGATCCCGGCATCTGATCGAAAAATAAAGGGCACACTTGTGATAGCTTATTGTCTCAGCTACAACATACTCGAAGCTCAGCGAAAACAAAACTAAAACGACGGAGATATTGCTCGCGAAAGACGGGAATGTAGAATCCAGTTTTGAAAAAAGTCATGTCCCATAGAGAATACACGCAAAATGTGAAAAATTGACATGCCTCCTTTAATCGCAAAAATACGCCATGATGCCTTTGTCAAAATGAAAAATCGTGGCAACTGCATTTGTAGAAAATTGTCTCAGCTAGAACATATCAAAATTTGGAAGAAAATCGATCAATATTTACAGAGATACAATCAATTTTCCAAAAATATGCTGACGTCATAATATGCAAATTGAAATTTTGAGTTCGGAGGCCATTATGATGACGTCATGAGTTAATTGAGGGTCAAATGAGACATGAAATCATATCTCCGACTCATAATCTATCCAAATATGAAAAAAATTGGGAGTTCCCATCCATTCTGAAGAGTTACAATGAATTTTGTATAGGCATGTTTTTGCCCATATATGCTATGTATTACAAGAGCTCGCGCGCACGGACATTTATCTTGAATGGACGCTCATCTTGTTATTAATGGTCATTAAGAGATAAACATGGTATCAAATTGTTCGAAAAAATATGGGAAATATCATGAAAGAAAAAAAATGGCGATTCTATGTTGTATAATCGTGTTACGCGCGAAAACGCGCGCATGTGCGTGTGCGCGATTTTTATAAAATGCTTAAAATGGCCTGAAACGTATCCAAAATGAATTTGAGACGATTTGGACATTTTGAAATTTTGCGCGCGCTGACGCACGGACGTACGCATGCGCGCGCGTTTTTTACCTGAAATTGACCGGACGGATATTGACCTTGATCATGATAAATATGAATGAAAACGACTTTTCGTTATGAAGATATGATCATGAGTAGATTTTCAGAAAATTTTACAAAATGGCGCCTAGATGACGTCATCAGTCAAGGTCAAGGTTGAAAACCTTATTGTGCTTTGTTTATATGCCAATACATATGTGTGCCAAATTTCAAGGTATTTGATTTAACCATTTTCAAGTTATCTTGCTAACAAAAAAGTGGGTCGAAATAAGAAAAATAAACTAGATATGTAATACTTGTTAATAACAAGTATAGGTGGGCTGTTCCAAGTGCATGCCACACATGTTTAGTGACATACTAAGTAGTTAATATAACATTGGCATGATTTGACCTTATTTTTGAGATAATCCTCTTATTCAGGTCTATTAGTGTGCCAAATTTCTATTCTATACGATGCATGGTTTTAGAGAAACCATGTACAGTATATTTGACCTTTGACCCTCAAATCTAAATATCAAAATTAAATATGCATTTTCTAGATTTTGTTTTTTAAAAAATCATATCTCCGACTCATACTCTATCCAACTATAAATAAAAAAATAATACACGACAAGGACTCAGATTTCCCATGAGGTTGTACTCAAACGATTGACATATTTCTCCCATAGATATAACACGCAAAATTAGGCATTTTATTACATTGTTTGTGATAGTATATGATAATATGTTATAATAGTCGAAGAAGATCATAAAATCAAATTCAAAACGACGGCAAAAAAAAAAAAAAATTGACCCACCAGGAATCGAACTTGGGTCGCCGGAATGGGAGGCAAGTGCTATGACCACTATACCAAAATAATCCCATAGACATTACACGTGAACGGAAAATGGAATTCTCAAATCCCACTTTGCAAGTGAAATATGAGCATGATCCCGGCATCTGATCGAAAAATAAAGGGCACACTTGTGATAGCTTATTGTCTCAGCTACAACATACTCGAAGCTCAGCAAAAACAAAACTAAAACGACGGAGATATTGCTCGCGAAAGACGGAATGTAGAATCCAGTTTTGAAAAAAGTCATGTCCCATAGAGAATACACGCAAAATGTGAAAAATTGACATGCCTCCTTTAATCGCAAAAATACGCCATGATGCCTTTGTCAAAATGAAAAATCGTGGTGACTGCATTTGTAGAAAATTGTCTCAGCTAGAACATATCAAAATTTGGAAGAAAATCGATCAATATTTACAGAGATACAATCAATTTTCCAAAAATATGCTGACGTCATAATATGCAAATTGAAATTTTGAGTTCGGAGGCCATTATGATGACGTCATGAGTTAATTGAGGGTCAAATGAGACATGAAATCATATCTCCGACTCATAATCTATCCAAATATGAAAAAAATTGGGAGTTCCCATCCATTCTGAAGAGTTACAATGAATTTTGTATAGGCATGTTTTTGCCCATATATGCTATGTATTACAAGAGCTCGCGCGCACGGACATTTATCTTGAATGGACGCTCATCTTGTTATTAATGGTCATAAAGAGATAAACATGGTATCAAATTGTTCGAAAAAATATGGGAAATATCATGAAAGAAAAAAATGGCGATTCTATGTTGTGTAATGGTGTTACGCGCGAAAACGCGCGCGCATGTGCGTGTGCGCGATTTTTATAAAATGCTTAAAATGGCCTGAAACGTATGCAAAATGAATTTGAGACGATTTGGAGCATTTTGAAATTTTGCGCGCGCGACGCGGACGTACGCATGCGCGCGCGTTTTTGACCTGAAATTGACCGGACGGATATTGACCTTGATCATGATAAATATGAATGAAAAATGACTTTTCGTTATGAAGATATGATCATGAGTAGATTTTCAGAAAATTTTACAAAATGGCGCCTAGATGACGTCATCAGTCAAGGTCAAGGTTGAAAACCTTATTTTGCTTTGTTTATATGCCAATACATATGTGTGCCAAATTTCAAGGCATTTGATTGTTATCTTGCTAACATTTTTTGCTAACAGAAATAAGAAAAACTAGAAATGTAATTCGTCATGAGGACGAATTAGGTGGTCTGTTATGTAATCTGAATAACTGATCTTGTAGAAAATTGTCTTAGCTACAACATATCAAAATTTGGAAGAAAAAGAGCTTAAATAAGCTAAATAGTGCTCAAAGATTAATGTTATGTAGATTCATGATGTGAACGAAATTCGACTTTCGTAGACATAACACGCACGTTAAGAAAATTCTGACATGTCGCCTTTAATTGAAATTTTCACTTTGATGACGTCATCAAAACGAAAAGTGAGGATAACTTATCTTGTAGGGAATTGTCTTAGCTACAACATATCTAAATTTGGAAGAAAAACAATTAATATTTACAGAGATACAATCAATTTTCCATAAATATGCGGACGTCATAATATGCAAATTCGTATTTTGAGTTCCAAGGCCTTTATGATGACGTCACGATATATGTACTGGCAAAATGAGACATGAAATCATATCTCCAATTCATACTCTATCCAAATATGAAAAAATGGAGAGGAATTCAGGCATTCTGACGAGCTATGGCGGATTTTATATAGACATGTTTTTACCACTTTTTACATTATATTGCCCATTGACGCGCGCACGAATTTTAAAGTTTGACGCACGCGTGTGGCATTATAGAAGGTCGAGAATGACTGGAAATAGTTGGAAATTGTCAAAAATAGTGTCAGAAATACAAACCATGCAAAAAACGGCGTGTTTACGATGTGAACGTGCTGCGCGCGCATAACGCGCGCGCGGACGCGCACGGACGGAAATTTTTGAAATGCTTAAAATGACCTGATTCGTACTCTCGTTTAATAGTTAAGTGATTTTGAGCATTTTAAAATATTGACGCGCGTACGCGCGTCATGACCTTTGTGACCTTTGATGACATGACTTGTTGACCCTTGACCTAATATATATGTGATATGAATATAAATAACCTTTGATGACGCATCATGAAGATATGATTGATAATGTGATTTCACAAAATGGCGCCTGGATGACGTCACGATGACCTGATGACCTTGAAAAAATGGTGGCACTTGAATTTGATAAGCCTGATGACTGACAAAAATTTGATGAAAATTGATGGAGCCGAATTCGAGCAATCACGCTCACAATAAAGTGGTGGGAAAATAAAAATGAACAAGTGCGTTACCGATATACAAAACATTTCCCATAGCGATTACACGTGAACGGAAAATGGAATTCTCAAATCCCACTTTGCAAGTGAAATATGAGCATGATCCCGGCATCTGATCGAAAAATAAAGGGCACACTTGTGATAGCTTATTGTCTCAGCTACAACATACTCAAAGCTCAGCGAAAACAAAACTAAAACGACGGAGATATTGCTCGCGAAAGACGGGAATGTAGAATCCAGTTTTGAGAAAAGTCATGTCCCATAGAGAATACACGCAAAATGTGAAAAATTGACATGCCTCCTTTAATCGCAAAAATACGCCATGATGCCTTTGTCAAAATGAAAATCGTGTTGACTGCATTTGTAGAGAATTGTCTCAGCTAGAACATATCAAAATTTGGAAGAAAATCGATCAATATTTACAGAGATACAATCAATTTTCCAAAAATATGCTGACGTCATAATATGCAAATTGAAATTTTGAGTTCGGAGGCCATTATGATGACGTCATGAGTTAATTGAGGGTCAAATGAGACATGAAATCATATCTCCGACTCATAATCTATCCAAATATGAAAAAAATTGGGAGTTCCCATCCATTCTGAAGAGTTACAATGAATTTTGTATAGGCATGTTTTTGCCCATGTATTGTGGATACAGATAGCGCGCGCGCGGCTGTTTCTTTGACGGACGCTCATTGCGTTATTACTGGTCAGAAAAAGTGAACAAGGTATCAAAATGCTTGGAAAAATATGCCAAATATGATGACAGAAAAATTTGGCGATTCTATGTTGCAAAATGCCAGAACGCCGAAAACGCGCGCGCATGCGCGCGTGCGCGTTTTTTGCAAAATGCTTAAAATGGCCTGAAACGTATTCAAAAAGAATTTGAGACGATTTGGAGCATTTTGAAATTTTGCGCGCGCGCGCGCGGACGTACGCATGCGCGCGCGTTTTTGACCTGAAATTGACCGGACGGATATTGACCTTGATCATGATAAATATGAATGAAAAATGACTTTCCGTTATGAAGATATGATCATGAGTTGAAAGTACCAAAAAACACAAAATGGCGCCTGGATGACGTCATGAAGACTTGATGACCTTGAAAATGTTCCTGTCACGTCTTATGACAATGACCTATGACTGTGCCAAAATTGAAAGAAATTGACTAAACCGATCTTGAGTTATCCTGTTAACAAAAATAGGTGAAAATAAATAAATAGACATGTAATACTTGTTTCGGAACAAGTATAGGTGGGCTGTTCCAATTACTGCATACCACACATGGTTAGGGAGATAGTGAGCAGTGAAATGTTTGACCTTTGATCCTAATTTACATACTAAGTAGTTAAGATATCATTGGCATGATTTGACCTAAATTTTTGAAATAATCCTCTTATTCAGGTCTATTAGTGTGCCAAATTTCATGTCTATACAAAGCATTGTTTTAGAGAAACCATGTACAGTATATTTGACCTTTAACCTTAAAATCTAAATAACATAATGAAATATGCATATTCTCGATTTTGTGTTTTTATATGAAATATTTTGTCTTACCTATCAACATGCAACATTTCAAGTCAATTGCGACCAATATACCAAAATAATCCACATAGACATTACACGTGAACGGAAAATGGAATTCTCAAATCCCACTTTGCAAGTGAAATATGAGCATGATCCCGGCATCTGATCGAAAAATAAAGGGCACACTTGTGATAGCTTATTGTCTCAGCTACAACATACTCGAAGCTCAGCGAAAACAAAACTAAAACGACGGAGATATTGCTCGCGAAAGACGGGAATGTAGAATCCAGTTTTGAAAAAAGTCATGTCCCATAGAGAATACACGCAAAATGTGAAAAATTGACATGCCTCCTTTAATCGCAAAAATACGCCATGATGCCTTTGTCAAAATGAAAATCGTTGATACTGCATTTGTAGAAAATTGTCTCAGCTAGAACATATCAAAATTTGGAAGAAAATCCTTCAATATTTACAGAGATACAATCAATTTTCCAAAAATATGCTGACGTCATAATATGCAAATTGAAATTTTGAGTTCGGAGGCCATTATGATGACGTCATGAGTTAATTGAGGGTCAAATGAGACATGAAATCATATCTCCGACTCATAATCTATCCAAATATGAAAAAAATTGGGAGTTCCCATCCATTCTGAAGAGTTACAATGAATTTTGTATAGGCATGTTTTTGCCCATATATGCTATGTATTACAAGAGCTCGCGCGCACGGACATTTATCTTGAATGGACGCTCATCTTGTTATTAATGGTCATAAAGAGATAAACATGGTATCAAATTGTTCGAAAAAATATGGGAAATATCATGAAAGAAAAAAATGGCGATTCTATGTTGTGTAATGGTGTTACGCGCGAAAACGCGCGCGCATGTGCGTGTGCGCGATTTTTTATAAAATGCTTAAAATGGCCTGAAACGTATGCAAAATAAATTTGAGACGATTTGGAGCATTTTTAAATTTTGCGCGCGCTGACGCGCGGACGTACGCATACGCGCGCGTTTTTGACCTGAAATTGACCGGACGGATATTGACCTTGATCATGATAAATATGAATGAGAAATGATTTTCCGTTATGAAGATATGATCATGAGTAGATTTTCAGAAAATTTCACAAAATGGCGCCTAGATGACGTCATTAGTCAAGGTCAAGGTTGAAAACCTTATTGTGCTTTGTTTATATGCCTATACATATGTGTGCCAAATTTCAAGGTATTTGATTTAACCATTTTCAAGTTATCTTGCTAACAAAAAAGTGGGTCGAAATAAGAAAAATAAATAAATAACTAGATTTGTAATACTTGTTTAGAACAAGTATAGGTGGGCTGGTCCAACTAAAATTGAAGACAAAATCAAGGGCACATTTGAGATAGCTTATTGTCTCAGCTACAACATACTCAAAGCTCAGCGTAAACGAAGCTAAAACGACGGAGATATTGCTCGCGAAAGACGGGAATGTAGAATCCAGTTTTGAGAAAAAGTCATGTCCCATAGAGAATACACGCAAAATGTGAAAAATTGACATGCCTCCTTTAATCGCAAAAATACGCCATGATGCCTTTGTCAAAATGAAAAATCGTGGAATCTGCATTTGTAGAAAATTATCTCAGCTAGAACATATCAAAATTTGGAAGAAAATCGATCAATATTTACAGAGATACAATCAATTTTCCAAAAATATGCTGACGTCATAATATGCAAATTGAAATTTTGAGTTCGGAGGCCATTATGATGACGTCATGAGTTAATTGAGGGTCAAATGAGACATGAAATCATATCTCCGACTCATAATCTATCCAAATATGAAAAAAATTGGGAGTTCCCATCCATTCTGAAGAGTTACAATGAATTTTGTATAGGCATGTTTTTGCCCATATATGCTATGTATTACAAGAGCTCGCGCGCACGGACATTTATCTTGAATGGACGCTCATCTTGTTATTAATGGTCATAAGAGATAAACATGGTATCAAATTGTTTGAAAAATATGGGAAATATCATGAAAGAAAAAAATGGCGATTCTATGTTGTATAATCGTGTTACGCGCGAAAACGCGCGCGCATGTGCGTGTGCGCGATTTTTATAAAATGCTTAAAATGGCCTGAAACGTATCAAAATGAATTTGAGACGATTTGGAACATTTTGAAATTTTGCGCGCGCTGACGCACGGACGTACGCATGCGCGCGCGTTTTTGACCTGAAATTGACCGGACGGATATTGACCTTGATCATGATAAATATGAATGAAAATGACTTTTCGTTATGAAGATATGATCATGAGTAGATTTTCAGAAAATTTTACAAAATGGCGCCTAGATGACGTCATCAGTCAAGGTCAAGGTTGAAAACCTTATTGTGCTTTGTTTATATGCCAATACATATGTGTGCCAAATTTCAAGGTATTTGATTTAACC
Source organism: Mesocentrotus franciscanus (assembly GCA_037976565.1). Lineage (NCBI taxonomy): Eukaryota > Metazoa > Echinodermata > Echinoidea > Camarodonta > Strongylocentrotidae > Mesocentrotus > Mesocentrotus franciscanus. Next base: position 29,759,473 of record CP137669.1, on the reverse strand, counting down.
ATTTTCAAGTTATCTTGCTAACAAAAAAGTGGGTCGAAATAAGAAAAATAAATAAATAATAAATAAAGGCAATTTTAACAAAATTATAAGGTGGTCTGTATGATATACAGCCCACCTAACTAGACATGTAATACTTGTTTCGGAACAAGTATAGGTGGGCTGTTCCAATTAGTGCATACCACACATGGTTAGTGTTCATTTGTGTTCATTACTATCAAGAAATGCTGGTGTGATATACAAACTGAAATCTATGTTCCCATCATATGTATTGCAAATGTTGTACTCCACTTTAATGTTGCCCTACTTGAACTATGGTATTCTAGCCTGGGGTAATTCATTGAAACTCAAACTGGACAAAATCCTTGTTGTTCAAAAAGAGCAATACGTACAATTTGCAATGTACCTGCTCGTACTCACTCGGGCCCTCTCTTCTTTGATACTAAAGTACTGAGAGTTCAGGATATTTTTAATTTACAATTAGGCAGCCTCATGTTTCAGCTGAATAACAACGAACTGCCCCAGGCACTATCATATTTGTTTAAGAAAAGAAATCAAGTTCACGACTATCCTACCCGACAGGCGTTTTCCTATCACCTTCCTAGAACAAGAACACGATTTGCTCAAAATACCTTAATATATACAGGTCCCAAGTTCTGGAATTCTCTCGATTCTGTGATTAAAAGGTCTGTTAGTGTTCGTGTATTCAGAAGAAAATTGAAATGCCATTATTTGAATACATATTGTCATTCCTGATTCCTGACTATTTTTGTCTTCAAACAGTATGCTTTAGTTGATTACAATGAGTAAATAACGATACGGCCATGCCAACTATGTACATATACCATTTGTGTTGAGAACAAACTACATTGTACTATTATTTCAATAAGCTGCAGATATATTTCCTTCCCTTTCCCTTGTCTCTTGTAGTTAATTGTGAGTATCGGTTCATGTATCCCTGTAATCTCCATTTCCCTGTTTTAGCGTCACGGTATTTGTATTTTATAAACCTAACTTTAGTTAATTATGTCATTTGTAGTTTAAGGGGCCTATCCACAACAAGCTCTGCTTTTCCATAGGCTCCGCCACTATATCTCTTAAGTTCAACTGAAGGACAATTTTCTGAATAGTGTGTACCGGTATTATATTTACATGCATATTATAATCTTTTTTCAATATGTTGTTACACTCTTTGTACAATGAGATATTGTGGAAACCAATAAATTATCTATCTATCTATCTATCTAGTGAGATAGTGATCAGTGAAATGTTTGACCTTTGACTCTAATTTACATACTAAGTAGTTAAGATACCATTGGCATGATTTGACTAAATTTTTGAAATAATCCTCTTATTCAGGTCTATTAGTGTGCCAAATTTCATGTCTATACAAAGCATTGTTTTAGAGAAACCATGTACAGTATATTTGACCTTTAACCTTAAAATCCAAATAACATAATGAAATATGCATATTCTCAATTTTGTGTTTTTATATGAAATATTTTTCTTACCTATCAACATGCAATGTTTCAAGTCAATTGCGACCAATATACCAAAATAATCCACATAGACATTACAAGTGAACAGAAAATGGAATTCTCATATAAGCATAATCCCGGCATCTGATAAAAAATAAAGGGCAAATTAGTGATAGCTCATTGTCTCAGCTACAACATACTCGAAGCTCAGCGAAAACGAAACAAAAATGACGGAGATATTGCTCGCGGAAGACGGGAATGTAGAATCCAGTTTTGAAAAAAAATCATGTCCCATAGAGAATACACGCAAAATGTGAAAAATTGACATGCCTCCTTTAATCGCAAAAATACGCCATGATGCCTTTGTCAAAATGAAAATCGTGGCTGCATTTGTAGAGAATTGTCTCAGCTAGAACATATCAAAATTTGGAAGAAAATCGATCAATATTTACAGAGATACAATCAATTTTCCAAAAATATGCTGACGTCATAATATGCAAATTGAAATTTTGAGTTTGGAGGCCATTATGATGACGTCATGAGTTAATTGAGGGTCAAATGAGACATGAAATCAGATCTCCGACTCATAATCTATCTAAATATGAAAAAAATTTGGAGTTCCCATCCATTCTGAAGAGTTACAATGAATTTTGTATAGGCATGTTTTTGCCCATATATGCTATGTATTACAAGAGCTCGCGCGCACGGACATTTATTTTGAATGGACGCTCATCTTGTTATTAATGGTCATTAAGAGATAAACATGGTATCAAATTGTTCGAAAAAATATGGGAAATATCATGAAAGAAAAAAATGGCGATTTTATGTTGTATAATCGTGTTACGCACGAAAACGCGCGCATGTGTGTGCGCGATTTTTTATAAAATGCTTAAAATGGCCTGAAACGTATACAAAATGAATTTGAGACGATTTGGAACATTTTAAAATTTTGCGCGCGCTGACGCACGGACGTACGCATTCGCGCGCGTTATTTACCTGAAATTGACCGGACGGATATTGACCTTGATCATGATAAATATGAATGAAAAACGACTTTTCGTTATGAAGATAGGATCATGAGTAGATTTTCAGAAAATTTTACAAAATGGCGCCTAGATGACGTCATCAGTCAAGGTCAAGGTTGAAAACCTTATTGTGCTTTGTTTATATGCCAATACATATGTGTGCCAAATTTCAAGGTATTTGATTTAACCATTTTCAAGTTATCTTGCTAACAAAAAAGTGGGTCGAAATAAGAAAAATAAATAAAGGCGATTTTAACAAAATTATAAGGTGGTCTGTATGATATACAGCCCACCTAATAAATAATAAATAAAGGCAATTTTAACAAAATTATAAGGTGGTCTGTATGATATACAGCCCACCTAATAATAAAGGCGATTTTAACAAAATTATAAGGTGGTCTGTATGATATACAGCCCACCTAAATATACTATAAGTCCTTAGTATACTTTTTTTTCCAAAAAAAGTGGGGAAGGAGCTCGAGGCCCCGGAGCCCAGTCATTCTGCGGGCCCTGCCATGTAGGCCTCTAACTAAGCATATTTCTTGCCTGACTGTAAATTTAGGAATTTGTAATTTTCCAACAAACGCATAAAAAAGTATAATTTACTAAAAAGTGAGGGAAAACCTCGGAAAATTATGTCATTTCAGCAACATTTGTAATCAGAAATGAACCACGTTTGAATTTTATTGTGACACTGGCAGGACACTAGTTGCCCCCATCAGTACGCCAGTGCCCCCGATCTACACCTTGTTGGCGGGAAAATTGCAACTGATATCCTCCTTCTTTTCTTTTCTTCTTCCTCTCTTTTTCCTTCCCTTTATCTCCTCTCTTCCCTTTTTTCTTTCCATTTCCTTCCTTCTCTCTTATTTTTTTGATGGGGGGGGGGGCAACAGCCTGGGAGGCAAGGCTCTTTCGCTCCCCCCCCCGATCTCCTTTTCCCTCATTTTCTTTTCTTCTTCCTCTTCTTTCTTTCCCTTTCTCTCCTCTTTCCCTTTGCCTTCTTTTCCTTCTCTCTCTCTCTCTCTCTCTCTTTTTTCTTTTTCTTTGCGGGGGCACGGCCCGCTTGCCCCCTGGATCCGCGCCTGTGGAACATTCCCTCCGGAAATGACTCTCCTCGCCACATCAAAACAAAAGAAAACCCTGGGCGCAGGCGACTGCGCATTCCCCCGCATACCACCAAGAGCTGCCGCGATCTTCTCTAAGCTCTTCTCTAGGCCGGACATACGGGTATCCAGACTGTTCGCTAAACTGGATATACGGTTATCTAGCTACTAGTGTTACTGTTAATGGCCACTAAGGCCCATTAGTGACTAAAAAACATATGCCCTTCCTGGCTATTTGGGAATGTGTCAGCTTGCAACAGAAATGGAGAAACGCGCATTTTGTTGAAATCATGTGATATCACGAACATTTATAAATCACTTGTATGGAATTGAAAATAAGTCATGGTTTAGTTTTATTGGGGGGCTAGCGCCCCCCACCAGTACGCCAGTGACAGGTACCAAATTGCTTCCATAGAAACACTAACAAAAAACCACGAACAATACTAACGAAATGTCTGTCAGGATGGAGTTGTCACACGCCCCTACACAAATTTGGGCTGATTATATTTTTTTCGACGCACGGGGGTCTCAGTCATGTAGAAATACTGTAAGCATGCGTGACCACAGGTTATCCAGACAACCCCTTAACGAGGATTTCTTCTGAAGCCAAAATACACCCTAAAAGAGGATTTCGCGTGGTTTTTTCCCCAATTAACACCCCCCTAACGGGCATTTTAAAGAGGTGTACTCCTAAACAAGTATTGTAAAATTGTAACCCCTTGATCATTTTGAAGTGCGATAGGGATTACCATTTAAGTTGTTGACAATGTAAAATAGTCAAAATGTGCTTCTGATGTAAAATTCACTACAATGTAAAAAATTATTTCAATAGAGAAGCAATAACATCAACCTGTACACTTCCAAATGGGTTTAATGCACATCCATCATAAGTCCTTTCTTTGAAAAAAGAATTACATTTCAAGTTTGATCTATTTTATATAAAGTACATGTAGTGTTTACAAAAAGTACACAATGTACAATAAACAGTTACTATTCTACAATGCATATTAATATGGGTGCATGCGATATGCATACCGACTCGCGCTAGATAAGCTACACCTCTGTGAAGTATTTAGGCATTGAGTTGGCTAGCGCAATTTCATTTTCATCTTTAGTATAATCAGTTGTAAAAAAAGCAAATTCTCGTCTGAAATTTGTGTACAGATATCAAAGTTGTATTGATTTAAAAGCAAGACGTATCCTCTGTTTTGCTCTTATTCAATGTTTATTTGACTATGCTAACCCTGCATGGTATAGTTATAGTAACATAAACAAGTCAGATCAAAAGAAGTTGAAATTTTATACAGAACAAAATGGTGAGATTCATCAACTGTTCTGGTCCAAGAACACATGTTGGCTATGTACAGCGAACTTTCTAAAGCTGGTTTTCTTGAAGTCAACCAAAGATCAAAATAACTCGTATTGCATCACGTGCATAAAATATATCATACTAGGTCGAATCATTATATTCGATCCAACTTCGATCTTGTAACTGACTTACATGCTTATAATACAAGAAATAGCAGATTCAACTTTAACTTACCAGAAAGAGTAGGTAGTATTGGAAATTCGTTTTATTACATTGCCATAAAACATTGGAATTCCCTTCCTAATGAAAAACGTGGGATATAGTCTCAGTAAATGAATCACACGTGACCGCGCATGACCAATCATTTTGATTAAGATATAGGAGTGAGTTGTATAATATAGTATAGTAGTCGCTCTATGCAGAGCGAATTTATTTCATTTCCCACATAATATAAACAATGACAAAATAATCACAATAATAAACATAATGATAAAACAGAAAATTAGCATTGACATATCTTTGACATTGTTTTTAGTCTTGTATTGCAAAATTATTTAGTTACAGGAAATGAAAAGGGAACCTACTTGGAAGCAATGCTTGATAGGTGTAGGTTCGCACAATAATAATTTAAACTTTATATATAAAATTACATTCGTAACTGAATTTTGAAAGATTACGGAGTCAAAGAAACATGACGGACACAAAAAACGAAACATAAACAAATAAGAACAGTAGCAGGATGACAAGATGAGGATGATACATGAAGAAAATAAGGGTGAGAGAGTAACAAACAGGGAAAGAGGGGGAAATGGAAGAAAGAGACGAAGGAAAAGACAGACAGAGAGACAGAGAGATAGGGTAGAGAGAGACAGAGACAGAGACAGAGAGAAAAAGGGGTAGAAATACAAAAATACTGTCTCAATGAAATTTTCCATATGATTTAATTCTGGTTGTAACTTGTAATAATAATAATAATATTCCGCTTTTATATAGCGCCCAATACATCGATCCAACGATGTGCCTAAGCGCTTTACAGATATATTATTACCCCGGTCATCGGATTCAGGCTTACCCGCACACAATGTATGCACATTTTCCACTCCCTGGGGAGCATTCCAGCCAGTCGCCATTTTACAAGCGCACACTTGCTTATCCAACCACATGAACTTTCACATCCTACCGGGTACCCATTTAACACCTGGGTGGAGAGTAGCAATTAAGTGTATCCATATTCTTGAGACATGCACATAGCGACACCACCTCCAGTCCGCTCTAATCTATTATTTGTAATAATATCATAACCTGGTAATTAATGAGCATAAAGAAGAAGACATATCATCAACAAACCATGTTTCGGTCACATCAATCGCAGAAAAACGTTGTTTTGTAGTAAGTTAAAAAGTCTCTCTCTCTCTCTCTAAGTGCCATATCGATTGACTTTGGCGATCATGCTGTTCCACAACCCTCGGCTCCTAGCCTTCTCTATTAGCATCACTCCCAGTTCTTTTACTCCTCTCTCTTCTAACAATTTCTGCAGACTGTCCATCCAAAGTATCCTTCTTCTTCCCCTACTCCTCCTTCCCACAATTTTCCCTGTCAAGACAAGATTCTCTAGGCCTTCTTTACGTGTGATGTGACCCATGAACTTCAACTGCCTAATCAACATCTCATGTATCATTTTCCTTTGCACTCCAGCTCTTCTAAGAACTTCCTCATTACTAACTTTATCAGTCCAAGGGATTTCAGGTGGGGGATGGCCTGTACAATCATCCCCCAATAATTCACCTTAAAAACAAACAAAAAATGAAGAGACAAATTAATGATGAGAGCCCGATGAGAGTAGTTAATGGTTATTACTCGCAAGATGACCATCAATATACACATTTTGCTATCTCATTTTCATAATACATACATATATAAATAGAAAACGAAGTAAACGAGACAACCGTATATGAGACAAGAATAAATCAAATTCTCGCTCATACGGCTTCATCAGGAATTGATGAATTTATTCAATTTATTCAATCAACAGCATCATAGAAATGCAGTGCGCCAAATGCAAAGCCGCATCGTTAAAAAGCAACGAGCTAAATGTTAAGCGCGAAGCGCAAAAGTGCAAAAAAGAAGAAGAGAGTGGGAGAGTTAAAAAATAGTTCACTAGTTGTTATGTTGTTTCCGTTCACCCTTTTTAAAATTCACGTCATTGTATCTTTATTTGTTTTTTTTCACTCATGTTATTTCCTGATATTTCCTAAAACATTTTTCAAAACGCGCTAGGAGTTACAGTCGTGTATTTGTTTAACTCTTTTAATTTGGGCATTATTGCCAAGAAAAAATTATCAACCAATTCCTCAATATAAAGAACAGTACTCTTAAAGGTAAAGGAAAGCATCTGAGCAAGAATATCACATGACTTTTGGCCAGTTCAATCTGAAGTGATTTTTAAAGCTATGACTATGTGGGGTTGATGATGCGTTTTTTTTTCTTCATAATGCAAGTAAAGTAATAAAATATTGTATCATTGAAGAGAAAGACGGTTTTGTCCAAATGGCAGCATGTAGGAGACGAAACTTTCAATTTGTTCCCTGATTCATACTCAGTATCTATTTTGTTTTATTGATTTCATCCATTTCTTTGTTTATTTATATCTCTACATGTAAAACATTTGAAGAGCTATTTTCCGAAAGGGGCAAAATCTTTTGATAACAAATGGAGATAATGATATACATTTTCCTCTATTTACCTTGAACAAAATTATTAACCTTAATTACGAGAGAAATTATGAACACATGCAATTTTTAATAACAATTTTCCATAGACACCTGAACAAAATCGGGTAAACAACGAGTTCTTTCTTAAGTTACACACATGGATCTAGTGCCTCTTGAAAATAAGCTCTTTGTATGTACATAAACAAGCAATACAACAGAATACTCCAGTTCGATATTTTGGAGAAAGATTATTATGTCACAACTTGTTTTTGTTTTATTGAAAAGCTGATGTAGGCCTATGTAGGCCTATGTATTGTATTCAAACGTAACAGACATAAGATAGTTAAGGTGTTTTTGAAGGTTAGAATGTTATTAAGTTTGAAGTTTCGTTTATAACACCCTTCCAAAAGTTCCAATAATAATGCACCTTCTAAGACTGGTTATAGTTTATGAGAAAAAAAATAGTGCTCTGGTCAGGGCCTTAGGGGAATATTATGCTTATATTGTAGAGCGTATCTAGTATGATAAGTATATCTGGGTGAAGAAGGAGATAATGGAAGTTTGTTGTTTGGTAGTTGGAACGTAAGTTTTATATTATGTTTTTAAGTTTGTATGAGATCAGGAGTGGAAATTTTCTGTCATTTTGAGAACCAAATTTTGCATCAGTGATATGTTCTGTTTCATTGAATTGAGTTCCCCGCAGAGAGGATTCAGTTGGTTTAATTAAAGAAGGAAGAGAGTCAAATGAAGAACCAAAAGCAATATGTTTTTCATTTACTAATGAGAACTATGTTTTTTGGAGATCTCCTTACACAGAATATTGGAATGGGTTTTTCACGATGAATGTTGTTTGGAGACATCAATATTCATAAAATGTACGTTTCTATCTTTTCTATCTTTGATGAATAAAGAAACTGAAGTTTGTGACTTTATCATCTCGGAATGCCTTGACGTCCTAGCTGTCACAGAGTCTTGGCTCAGAGGGGATGGCAGGGACGGTCCTACAATTGCAGACATACAGAATACACTTCAGGACTTCAAACTCCTAAAACTACCCCGAAAAGGAAAGAGGAGTGCAGGTGGTCTCTTTGTAATTTTGCAAAACTCCTTCTCTCCAAAAATGAAGCCACATGTGTTTGACACATTTGAATGCCTTGAGGTAACTCTACGCTCTGGGCAGTCTAATATTCAAAGAAGTCTTTCACTCTTCGTAATCTATAGACCTCCATCATGCTCGCGGGGCCAGTCATTTGGACGTTTCGTAGTGGAGTTCTCAGAGCTACTAGAATCGGTCAACTTGCTCATAAATCAGGTGGTTATCTTAGGGGATTTCAACATCCACGTTGACAATGACACAAATGCAGATGCGAAGAACTTTAAAGATCTATTGGAGTCAGCTGGTTTGAGTCAGCTCATATCCCAGCCTACTCATATTAAAGGACACACTCTTGACCTGGTCATCATGAGAGAAACTGATCAGTCAATCAGGGACATTATGGTAACTCAGACTTTGCCATCTGATCACTCGGCGATCATCTTTTCACTCCCCTTCGTGAGACCACTAATAACAACTAAAATCGTTCATGCTCGTAAGCTACGTGAACTCGATATTGATCAATTCAAGTTAGATATCATCCAGTCCTTTGAAGTAGTTACAAACCTGGAGGAAATGGACATTGACCAGAAGGTAGATGTTTTCAATAACTCTCTTGTGTCAAATCTTGATCGTCACGCACCAGTCAAGCAAAGGAAAGTGAAACTGCGTCCCTATGCTCCTTAGTACAACCATGAAATCCGCCCTTCGTGCAAGGGAAAGGAGATGGAAAAGACCAGGTGCTCATCTACAACAGTAGTGTCTGACGACCTGAAGAAAGCAACGAGAGAATATAACCAGCTAGTCAATAACTTTAGAAATCAGCATCTCCACGAACTCATATCCACTAGCAACAGCAAACAACTGTTTAATGTGATTGACAGGATGACAGCTGAAAAGTCTCATAAATCACTGCCCTCACATCGTCCAGTGCTGAAATCACTCAGAAGTTCTCAAAGTTTTTTTACAATAAAATTCATCAATTGAGATCTTCGTTTTCTTCCTCTTCCACCATCGCTGAAGTGGAAGTCAGTGACCGTCGTCTTGACAAGTTTGCGCCAGTTTCCCAAGCAGATGTACTGAAGATCATCAAGGTGCATAACATGAAATCATGTGACATCCTCTACCAGCGCCCATTCTCAGCCAGTGTATAGAGCTTCTGGTTCCGGCTATATCACGGACATTACCAACGATGCGCTAGAATGTGGAGTTTTTCCTTTAGCACTCAAGTCTGCTTTGATTCATCCCACCCTCAAAAGACCGTCTTTGGATGCAGAACATTTGAGAAGCTATAGACCGATCTCAAATTTGCCATTTGTCGGCAAGGTATTAGAACGAGTAGTCTCGAATCAATTTACTGAATACCTTAATGCAAATTCCCTTCTCGCATCCCGACAGTCTGCCTATCGTAAAAATCATAGCGTGGAAACTGCGTTACTTCGAGTCCAAGATGATATACTTCGTGCTTTGGATACTGGAGATGATGCCATCCTCATACTGTTAGACTTAACATCAGCTTTCGACACGGTCGATCACCGTGTTCTTATATCCAGGTTGGAAACACGTTTTGGTGTCTCTGGAACTGCTACCAAGTGGTTTGAATCTTACATCACTAGACGATATCAACAAGTGATCATCGATGGCTCACGATCCGATCCTACTCTGCTTAGGTGGGGGTGCCACAAGGTTCCGTCGTCGGCCCTGTTTTGTTTACATGTTATACGACACCCTTAGAGGACATCATTCATTCCCACGGTTTCTCCTCGATGATATATGCCGACGATACCCAACTATATATTACTGTTAAGTCTGGACAAGTTCTTCAAATGTTACAGAAACTGGAAGATTGTCTTCATGCCATTCGTTCCTGGTTGACTGAAAACTTTCTGCTCCTGAACGACAACAAGATGGAAGTGCTGCACCTGTTTTCTCACCGAAGAAGAAATACCACAGAACTCCCTCCGATTCAAATAACCAACGGTTCTATAAATTCCTCCAAACCAGTTGTTAGCTTAGGTGTTACGTTTGATCAAAACCTTTCAATGCGCCCCCATATCAATAGCATCTGTCGTAAAGCATCCTTCGCTCTGAGAAAAATTGGTAAAATTCGTAAATTCCTCTCCAAGTCATCCACTGAGATCCTCGTCCACGCATTTATCAGTTCACTCCTTGACAGTTGTAATAGCCTGCTCCATGGAATTCTGGAAAAAGATATGGCCAAGCTGCAGAGGATCCAAAACTCTGCAGCACGTCTAGATTCTCTCACCAAAAAACATGACCATATTACACCAACATGCCTCCTACGTTTACCGTCCGTTCATCGACTCATGATAGCAAACTTCTCAGAGAATCTGATAAGTTTATTTCACATTGATTCAGATAATTTACTAATAGAGCTGTCCGATAATTATAAATATTCTAATGTAATACTCTAAAACGAAAAAAAAGTGATATAGGGATAGGGTCTACATACCATGTTTGACAGCACGTAAACACACGCGAGGAAGCAACCGGTTGCTGTAGCCTCTACATATGGTGACGTCATCAAGTCGTCTGCTGATATTCGTGAGATTATTTCCGGGTTTTGATGGTCTTGAATTTAAGCTAGCTCTCAAGCAATTATTTCTCCTCTGCATGACACTTTGTGAGCAAATAGGAGCAATAAATGTATTCTATGGCTCATAAGTTTCAGTTTGATATATGATTTATCCATTTCATTTTTCAGTTCGGACATGGTCTGGGCGCGATTAGTCAAATAGCATCGAAGAAGAAGAAGAAGATGAGGGGCTGAGCCAGTAGGCACGCCTACTGGAAAATTATTTTTTCAGAGCATGCACCATAAGTGCTATGACGCAACTTTGGTTTTCAATAATCTCCCGAAGAAGACTTACCAGTTTAAGGAAAATATCTTTGCATTGTAGTGACACCCGGCCTTGGTGTTTTCATATGCGAGGTCGAGTAGCGACTCAACTATAGTCTATAGAAACTATACATTCGACCCCCTTCTGGGGTATGAGAGTACAACACATTTACATGTCATGATAATGATACATAATAAAGAATACAAACATAGCTTAATAATACAAAGAATACAGAATACAACAAAACAACAATATAAAAGTATAACGATAAATAGGAATGATCTAAACCTAGCCTATGCTCAAATACAATATTATACAATATGGCAAGCATACATGAAAAGTGGAGAATACCACATGAACAATATAAATACAAACACGAACAAACAAAAAACTACATTATTGTCCTAACTATATAAGAAATTATAAGTTTCAACTATTATCTAATATCTATTATCTATAACTATTGTCCTACTGTCTCTCTAGCAACCATGACACGCACCGAGCAGAAATAGCGCCCCGCCACTGGAGTCAAGAAGGCTCATCTTTACTAGGTACCCCACCCCCAGTGGCGGATCCAGGGGCCCAGCCCGGGCCCCCTCCCTAGAAAAAACAGGTAAAAACACCCTTTTTTGAAAAAAGAAGTTGGGCCCCCTCCTGGCGCCCAAGGGGTGGCGGTGGAAAAAAAATAGCCCTTCCCGGAGGAAAATTTTTTTTTCGGGTGCCAAAATTTTTTTTGTTGCTCACTACCCCCACTGAGCGAAAAATCGACCGGCACGATTTTCAAATTTTCGCACGAAGTGGGCCCTTTAGGCCCCCTCCTTGCCGCCGGCTGGATCCGCCCCTGCCCCCCTGTTTGCTTGCGGTAAACATAGAAACAGCTAGACAAAGCTGACCCAATGCATCCACAAGGCCTACTCAAGAAACTCACAAAAAACTGTTCCCTGTTAATTAAAAGATTTTGTTTATGTTAGTTTAATCTGTAAAATAAATAGAATTTTACGCATTTTGGTCCATTGATGAATACCTTTAGACTTAGAGTGTTAGTTCCCTCTCAGGTGCCTGCAAATAATATAATATAAATTGATTTTCCCAACATATTTCAAAATAATAAGAATCAGGAAATAAGTTATATTTCCTGAATCACTTGTGTTATAATCATTTGGGCCCTTGTAATAAGAATTTGGGTACCTGACATATTATATCATAGCCTTATGATCATATCCACTTTGTATCATTGCATTTTGATAGAGAGTTACTGTTACTGTTAGCGTCTGAAGAGGTAATTAATGGCTTTAAGATCAAGAGTCATGAAGTTAGCACATTTTATCCACCAGCAATGTAGTCGCTGTATTTTTTACCATGAAAATTGGTTACTTTATGAATGTTATGATTATCATGCACTTGTGGTACTGCGATCGTTTTAAATAGCAATTATTATTGTTTTTTCTTTATGTTGAGGCGTCATAATGAAAATGAAAATAATTATGTTTGTAGGCCAGATATCAACAGACTATATTATTTGCATGTTATCATTATCCTGATTGTGCAATTATCATGCCATATATCTATGTCAATATAAACCAACAAAACAAAAGCAAGATGCAAACAAACAAAAAGAAATGTCAAACAGTGGGACGGAAAAAAAGGATCATCCCCTTAAACTCGCTTATCAGACAAATTGAGATATTTTAAAGCAATATTATTGCATTGATTGTACTTTATCAGGCGAAGAAAACACCATTCTAGTACAACGATCTTTTGGACGAATACCCCAGCGTTATCATCCGACACATGCTCCTGCAACATTTGTGCCGGGTTTTATTTCGCTAAGGATGTAGGGGTAGGCAGGGGCGGATCCAGCCGGCGACAAGGGGGGGGGGGCCCAAATCTTTAAAAAGAAATTAGCGCCGACTCAGCCGGCCGGTGATTAAGCGGGGAGGGGGAAAAGAGCACATTTTGTTGTTGTTGTTGTTTTTGTTTGGGGGTCCAGTTTTTGAGGCAAAATTTACCGCCGACTCAGCCGGTCGGTGAATAAGCGGGGGTAAGAGCACTTATTTTTAATTTTTTTCTCAATTTGTGAGAAAATATTTAGCAGCGATTCATCAAGCCGGTGAATAAGCGGGGCGGGGGAGTGGGGGAGAGAGGGGGAGAGGGAGAGGGGGGTAAGAGCACTTATTATTTTATTTTTTTTCTCAATTTGTGAGAAAATATTTAGCAGCGATTCATCAAGCCGGTGAATAAGCGGGGGGAGGGAGAGGTGATGGAGAAGAGAACCACTAATTTATTTATTTATTTGGGGAGGCGGAAATATAATTTTAAACTTTTTAAATTTTTTAAATTTTATTTAATTTAAAAAAAAAATTGTCAGGGGGGGGGGCCCGCTTTTGTTTTTTGTTTAAAAAATAGGTTAAATTTACGTTATTATCCTATTTTTTGCCGTTTTGGGGGCTAGAGGGGGGGGGACCGGGCCGGAAAAATCGCCATGTGGATCCGCCCCTGGGGGTAGGGTTAAGGTTATGAATGGGTTTTAGGAAATCTTTAGGTTCAAGGCTAGTAGACATCGTGGTAGGTCCGTAATCTACATTCAGTTCCATTTCAATAAATTTGAATTGAATTGAACCTACCACACCCACTCCTCTCCTGCGACTAGCATTTAAAACTGAAAAACTACCTAGGGCCTCATCAATTTAATTTTGAAATTGACCCCAAAACACGTACTACACAAAGAATAGCATTTAACCACTAGGGTATAGTTGCCCGATGAGGGTATAGTTGTCCAGGTTGTCCAGGGTGTAATTGTCCAATAAATGTAATTGTTAAGGTTTTCAGGGGGTAGTTGTCCGGATACGGGAAATGACATTTGGATGGTACCAAGATTTCCTTAGCTTCCTGAATATCAACATTGGCAAACAAACACGAACAGACTTTGCCCTCCTATGCCATTGTTTTGTTTATATCTCGATCGGCGAAAAATCTCATGTACTCCATTTTTAATAATCAGTGCTTAGTTATAGCATTCAAATGATGTCCTCTAACTTAAAAACAACTGAGCTTCTTACATGCATCTGAAACCATTCTTGGAAAATATGGCGCACCTGAAAAGGAATTTCTTCATCGTAATAATCATCACTGTCAATTTCTTGATTGGTTTCGGTGTGGTGACCGTCCAGGGACTTAGCGTCGAAAGAGAGGTCGAAGCCGACAATACATATAGTGATGACGATACTCTGAATGTTTATGTGATACCCCATAGTCACATGGACGTAGGATGGGTTTACACAGTCCAGGTATGTCTATTATTGCTCATTAGAAAAGCTTGTGCTTTATCTGTTTGATTGTTTTTATTTTTTATTTTTTGTCAAAAATTCAAGTCATATAATTCTTGTCATATATATTGGTAGATCGAACTTGACCAACCTTTACTAACTTGTACTATTTGTTGGCTACATTGTACCTAATGTAAATGAACAAAATTGATGAATTGAAACTAAATGTAGAGGTAAGAGCTACTATGGGTGAGAGACAACTGGCATATCAAAACGAAAGTCCCAGTTTGTTCACGGTAATTGTTTCCGCGGGAATCGCGAAAGAAGACAGCGTGATTTGTTTAAACCCCTTTAATATACCCGATTAACATAATTATTATCTCGATTTTTTTTTTCTTGAATCGCCAATGTTAACTTTCATTCTAACAAAGTATTCTTCTCTCCAGGGGCGGATCCAGGATTTTCCAAGGTGGGGGTGAAATGTACGAAATTACGACGTGTCGTCCGGGGCTCTGGAAAATGCTTAAGATTTTCTATGGTACATTCTGAGGCATTTCTGAATGCGTAAACTGAACATCTATGTGAATATTTCTTAGATTTTCCCTGCTATTTTTTTCGAAAGGAAAAAAGGGAGGGCGTGCGCCCCAGCCCCCTGAATCCGCCCCTGCTTCCCCCCTCTCTCTCTCTCTCTCTCTCTGTATTTCTGTTCTTTCCTTCATACTTAAGAAATCCTATACATTTTTCACAATTGGCGCATAACCTTTCTGCCATTAGAATACTTGAATAGGATAGTTTCCGAAGCAACACAGTCAGAGATGACTGATATTGTTGAGTGATTTGCAGATGTGCATTCATCAGCAATAACAAAAAAGATTGATCTTTCACTTTCTAGTTTTCTGGCTCTCAATTATTTCATCGTTTTTCCTCCACTAAAATCGTTTGCAGGAGAGTATGCACGCTTATGCCGCCAACGTCTACACCACAGTGATAGCTGAACTTGGTCGCAACCCTGCCCGCCGATTTATTGCTGTCGAACAGGAGTTCTTCAGGCTCTGGTGGGATGGGGTAGCCACAGAAAAACAAAAGGTAGCCCCTCCCCCCCCCCCTCCCCCTAAAAAAAGAGCAGTACCCCTTAATTGCCAGTAAAATGAAGTTTTTGCTATGCGCTGTATTATTTACGATGAGAATATAGCATTTCTGCGATAATCCATGCTGGAAAATATTCGGCGAAGAAACTATACATACATTATCGATAAATACAAATCATGGAAACGAAAATATAATGTGCATGGACATAGTTATGAATACTACGATTATCCTAAAATAATTATTTTGAGCGTCGTAATAAACACAGCTTGCAAGGGTTCATCATGCGGGGCTGTCCAATATATACATTACACCTATCTGGGGAGAAATCTGCCCCTCGTTTGTCAAAGTCTGGATAAGCCACTGTATATCACAAAGTTACCTCTTCACTCAAGTTTGTTGCTATGCTGTGGGAGTTTTTCAGATTTAACTTAGATATTAGAATGTGTTTTTAATCTATCAGTTCACGAGAAGAAAAAAATTTTAAGTCATTAAAAAAGAGATTTTAAAGTTATGTGCTGCAGACTTCTATGGTGATTCGTCTCAAAAGTCTATTTATTTTTCCTTTCAGAGTCAAACTCGAAAGTTAGTTTCAAACGGCCAGTTGGAGTTTATCATAGGTGGTCAAGTGATGCATGATGAAGCAGTTACTGAACTTAGCGCCATTATACAACAAATGACAGGTGAAACCCCGTTTTTTTTTTAATAGAATTGTGCTATATCTGCCATTTCATTATAACAGCATTTATAAATCGACAAAATAATTCAGAATTTCCCTAGTGATATTTCACCGAGCCCGCAGACACGAGGAGAATTCAGAATTTGTCGATCGGTTTCACAATTCACATTACAATCCACATACAATGATAATTATACTTGACAATGTTATAATCAACGAAAGAGGCTAAACAAAAAAAATCAACACTGTTGAAAAAGTCATTCATCTAAAACTATTTACATTTTTTGAGACATGGGTTGATGAAACAATTCATTTCGATTATCTCAAACATCAATGGCTATACATTAGAGAGAAAAGTCAGATGTGTTATTAGTGAAGGAGTTATGTTACTGTGTTAGTAAATGATATGAGGTGTAAAGGAGTAACGATCTTGACATGACGGAATTGAAAGGTGTGGTTGGAATTTAAGATTTAAAACAGCCATATTTTTCTTCTCGGATTTGTGTATGGTAGGCCAGATTACACCTCATCACTCTTTGATGCACTAGAGTCTAAGCTAGACCGAGTACTTTCTTTGACAAGCAATGTCATAAGGCCTGGCGATTTACTATGCCTACGGAAAAAATACCATTAAACAGTTTTGATGACCACGTATTTCAATCACTGCCCAGTTTAGCACTTTCTATGGTTTTGATGACAAAGAAATAACGGAATAACTATTATTAGATGTACACAATAGGCCTACTTCGTTCATGTTAATCACAATCTACTTCAATGGACAGACTCCAACCGAGTCTGTGCTATAACTTCACATACATATTATTTCGTCTGTCTTCCCTCTTGACTCCCAATACAGATAACACAATAATACACTTCAGTTATTGTGGGATAGCCTGACAACGACACCATAGCAACTTATTCATCGCTCAAAAAAGCATTTTGATGTTGCTTACACTAACATTTGCATGAGCTGTGTGTGTGTGTGCGCGTGTGTGGGTTTGTGTGTGTGTCTCTCTCTCTCCTTTTCTCTTTTAATTCCTTTCTCTCTGTATCTTTTTCTTTCTCTCTCCATTTCTATGTCTCTCTCTCCTATCTCTCTCTCTGTCTCTCTTTCTCTCTGTATCTCTCTCTCTCTCTCTCTCTCTCTCTCTCTCTTTGTATTTTTAGAGGGACACGCCTTCATCTACGAGACGTTTGGAGTTCGGCCCCGGTTCGGCTGGCATGTCGATCCATTCGGCGCAACGGCGGCCACGCCCACTCTCTTTGCACTCATGGGATTCGATGCCCATCTGACGTCACGTATAGATTATGATCAGAAAGCCGCCATGATGAAGGCAAAGGTAATCTAATCGGTTGTTTCTATGGAGTTGCATCCTTCTTCTTCTTCTTCTTCTTCTTCTTCTTCTTCTTCTTCTTCTTTCTCTTCTTCCCATTTTGTTTCTTTTTCTTCTTCTAGTAATCTTCAAGAGCTATGCAGCTTATCTCGAAGAAGGCATAAAACATCCGTCTGCTTCTTGGAGTCTCTAAAACATATTTTGACTTTGACGCTCGGTAAAGTCAGATGTAAACTCTGCGGAACATTATCCCCGAACGAAATTTTCGTGTCTATAATCACAAATGTGAACTAAAAGATTGCAAGCGAAGTGAGGAAGCTAAATGCGATGTAATTGGATAAGGGCGTTAAATGCATCTGGAGAACATAAACAATAGAAAATGCCTCTTGAAGGAATGAAATGTTTGATATATCAAACAATAATAAATACATTCAAACTTGTCTCATAGTGGCCATCTACCAAAGGACATTAGTATCGGACTTGGACACGAACCGCGAAATTTGTGATCCACAGTTCCACAGTCCGGTGCCGTATCCACTAGTCCACGACACCAGCACTCGAGTTGATCATGTTGATATTTTGTTGGAGGCGATCGACACTAAATGGCATTTTCCATGTGTTCAACTAAAAATGATTGTGTTTGTGCATCTTCATCTTTTGGTAGGGACTCCAGTTTGTATGGCAAGCCTCCCCGTCTCTGGGCTCATCACAGAGCATGTTCACACACGTCATGGATACTTACAGCTACTGTGCTCCCATGGAGCACCCGCCATTTTCAAACAGGTGAGATACTGATTTACCGTCAGTCAAGGGCGTATCTATAGGGGGTGTTTTGGGTGTTCAAACACCCCCCCCCCTTGGCAAACATGGGGTGTTTAAGGTGTTCAAACACCCCCCTCCCTTGTCAAAAGAATTTTTAGTGCATACTACCCCCCATTTTGTCCCCCTTTTAATTTGTTTATACTTTTTTAGTTTTTGTTTACTTAGTGCTCACACAACCCCCCAACACTGAGCAAAATTAACGGTCTGCGTGATTTTCACATTTCCAGGGCAAAAAGAAGGAAAAACAATTTAGTGCTCACTACCCTCCCCCAGTATTCAGTAGATGTCGCTATTATGACTAAGGTAATTTTGACTACCCCAAAACATGAACAGTTTTCCCGACACAATAACCTATACATTATGTAACATGCCATCTTTGACTATTCGAACATGACTAGGCACTGTGGGTCGGGGGTGGTAATAAGCTGTAGGCATTATTTAATCAGTCGTAGAGGCATGTTTCTAAAAATAGCCACATGACCCTATAACACTGACCCTTACCCTACTGGTGTATGCAAATAGATGCAAATTAGCTTCCTCAGCTACATTACGTTGTGGCTAGATTTTAGAAACAAGTCTCTATATGACTGATTAAATAATGCCTACCGTGGAAAGCAATCTTCGATATATATATTCCGAAACCTAATTTGTAAACTTATTGATACCATCACTTGTATAGATCTGCATACATGTGGAATGGCGTAGCCAAGTTCCCAGATCCGCCAGCCGACGGTATCTACCCCAACATGAGCGACCCAGTGACGTCACAAAACGTGGGACAGTACGCTGACTTCATGGTGGCCAACATACGAAAACGAGCTGCTTGGTTCAAGACCCCGTATCTACTCTGGCCATGGGTACATTATAGGCTAAATTTATAACTCATTGCTAGTGACAGTCTCCCTATATGTAACTCAATATCAATGATGTAATCTTGTTTTAAATATATAAAAAAGCTATTTATTTTAATTCAATAAATTAATTGGTATTTACTATATTTTTTGGTATTGCATAATGTCACCTTTTATATACATTTTATTTGAACTATTATGTCAATGTAAATGTTTATAAACTAATTGTTTCATGTTTTCTTGTATTTTACTGTAAATATGACAATAATATTCTGTGGACTTTTGCTATGCCTCCCCCCCCCAAAAAAAAGAAACCGAATCGAATTGAATTGAAAAATACGGTGGATCAAGGATGGGTGGGGGTGCAAGTGTTAAAATTGCTGATAAGCCTGTCCTCCAAAAAAACAAAACAAGATGAATATATGAATTAATAAATAAAGGAATACATGAATGAATGAATACATATAAATAAATAAATGAATTTAAAAAAACATAATAATAACCAAAGTCCAAACAAGTTTTTTTTCTTCTCCAATTTGATCCGGGAGGGGGCGGCACAGCGGTACACTTTCCACGTACTGTTTATTAAATGTTTGACAGATTGTGCTAAGCTTTCTGTAATTCACCTCTTCGTGTAGTCCAGAATCTGCCCGGTCCTTTATATATTCCCTACACACTTGATTCAAGCCGCCGAAGATGGCGTTATCAACAAACTCATAATATTATGCTCACCAGCCCTAATTTATTGATCACGCCATCATCGGCTGGTAGCATGGACCTATGCTGGTAGCAAGTAAGTAGGTGTAGGTAGCGTTGGTGTGGTGGAGATCAAAATTGAATAGGCCAGATTCTGGACTACTCTTCATGCTGTGTACATGAAGAGGTCTCGCTAGAACATTTATTATGTGCAAGGGGGAAGGATGGAAGTGTCGGATCGAATTTGCAGACAAGTTCGCAGACAAAAAAACTTTCCCATAAGCTATGTATCTACGAAATGTATCTTTGTCCATGTTGTTTGTATGTTTCATGGACAAAGATAGAAAAAAGAACATGGTAAAGTGAAGTTTATGATTCCATACTGTATTAACAAATTATGACATTGACTTGTTAATGTCACTGTCTATCCGAATTATGCGATGTAGGCATAATATCATAAACAAACCAATATCTATCAGTGTACTCCTTGCCTTTTCATCGATCATTTTCATGTTTATGCGTCTTACGTTTTTACAGGGATGTGATAAGCAGTTCTTCAATGCCACCGACCAGTATGAAAATATGGAACGTCTTCTAGTGCATATAAACCAACAGCGATCTAAATACAATATCAAAATCCGACAGGCGACACTCGGGCAGTTCTTCACCGCCCTTCACAACAGTGACACTACGTGGGACGTCAAGAACAGTGGAGATTTCATCCCTTATTCGACTGGTAAAAAATACAAAACTTAAATAGTTCGAACAACAACATCGGCAGCAACAGCAACAACAACAATAATCCTATACCATCTTCGTTTTACGTTCCTTTTTTCTGTCCTTTCATTTCTCTTTTTTTTGTCCTTTTCCTTTTTGGCCATTCGGTTGGGGGTGTTGTACATGCCCAAGCCCCCCCCCCCCAACACCCGTAGCTACGCCATGGGGAAAATACATGGAAAACAAAAATAAATATGTATTATAAAGATTTGCACTGAAATGAAATACGCTAAGTTTTTTTTAAAAACCTATAAGACAGTGGCGGATCCAGGGGCGAATCAGCCGCCCCCCTCCTTTGCGGCCTAAAACAGGGGGAGAGAGCGAAGGAAAGAAACAAAATGGAGAAAGAAAGATAAAATCGGATGGTGACGTTAAAGGTCGGTCCCCAGACGTAAATAATCATATCTGATTGATACACGTCTGTAAAAACCCAATACACACACGAAGGGAGGAAAAGGAGAGTACAAGAAAAAAATGAATGCATCAATGCTTCCCCACCATCCTGAGGAAAGAAAATTCACCTCTATTAATTCTGGCGTAGATGTTAGGTGGCCGCACTAGTTTTAAATAGTGAAAAACTTAAAATACACGTTATTGGTGTTTTATTATCATGACCATTTAACATTTAAAAAAAAAACAAGAATTTGGAGAGGGTAATATGAATAGGATGAAGCCGGTGTGGGGGGGGGGGTCAGAACAGATAAATTATCCTTGAATCTTGATAAAGAGTCTTTCCATTAAGTTATCAAATCAAAATTGTCTAACAGAAATCTAGTCTTGTATATGTATTGCCTTTTATTTGATTTTTGTTTGTCTTTGACTGTACAGCACGCGAGGAAGCTTGGACCGGATTCTACACCTCACGTATTGAGCTGAAGGGGCTAGCCCGGGCGAGCCAGGCTACTCTAAGAGCTGGAGAAACGCTCTTCTCTCTTTATACCCATCTCTTTAACATCTCAAGGACCATTAATACCACCAGCGCTCTAGAGAAGATCAAGAAACTAAGATGGGCTACTGCCGAGGTATCATAGAATAATGGTCGCTGGCACCAAATGTTCGAATCCCGACTAAAAATCACAATATTAAAAACAGTTTGTTGACTTATATGAAATATTTTCTAATACAGACACAAAATCAACTAATTCTATACATGTAAATCCCCTGCCCCCTCCAAAAAAAAATACATGCCAAGAAAATTTAAGAAAAATGCAGACGTGTTGTTTTATTGGGATTATTTTATTGTTTTTTTAATATGGATTTATATGATTCATAGCTCATTCCCATAACTATTCAAACGTTTCCCTTTGCCAAATCCAAAGCATAATCATCCATTCATCATAACACAGGAGATATGAGACATTGATTCATTTTTTGGATGTTGGAGGGTCATATAGGGGAATTAATGAGAATGATACAGGACAAAAAGGACATAATATAGCATATTATTAGAGTAAAATATAAAAAAAAGCATACAAATCCTTTTGGATGGACCCCCACCCCTTCCTGGTGGAAAGTCACGAGTTTTCACCTTCATCGATTTTCTTGTCGATTATGTTGATGATGTTTTATTGATTTCACTTATTGATAATGAATCATTTTATTGTACAAAAAATAGCCGTGATAATTAAGTTTGCGTATAATTTTATGATCCAAGCAAAAATTATGAAGTTACTTGCGTCTTACTTATTGTGAAGATGATATTTTGAAAATGGAAGTAATAAAAGAATCTTTATTAAAAAAAATCTGTTACAGGTGCAACATCACGATGGCGTCACGGGAACAGAAGCCCCTGTGGTGCGTGACATGTACATCAGTCACCTACGTGACGGCAGTCAAGCTACCATAGATGTGATGACGGATATACTTCATGAATTGACGCAAGTTAACGCAAGGGAGACGGAACGCCGCAACGAAAGATATGATATACTTGGGGTAAAATCAGGTATGGGGGTCGACATAGGGGAGGGACAATTTCACATGTACTTGTACCAAATATGGAAGAATAATGATTATGAGAATGATTTCAGTACCTATCACAGTTATTGTAACTTGTTATTGATCACAAGTTGTATGAACCGTCCCCTACTCAGCCACCCCAGATGGGCGGGGCCCCATTTATGTCGCAAACATGG
>CP137669.1:29518760-29735753 GCA_037976565.1 Mesocentrotus franciscanus | reverse complement strand
ATGTCGCAAACATGGTTCTTGGCCTCATTTACTCTGCATTTTATTTCCACGGCTTTGTCAAGTATTCCTATCAGTGCATTCAACGGTGACTCATTGCCCATTTATGTGTGTTTTTTTGTCTTTCTCTCTCTCTCTCTCTTCTTCTTGATCTAAGAAACAAGTCAAGGAAAGAGCGCTCTAACCTACGCGGTCTACAACTCTCTCGGATGGACCGTTCGACGCTTAGTACGAATTGAAGTTAACTCGCCCAATGTGACGGTCCTAGATGCACGGGGACAACACGTCATTAGCCAGGTTTGTTACGTCCGTTGCGCATGGGGCGTCATTTAGACTGCGTTATTACCTGCGCAAATACAGCCTATACAGGAACTTTAGAGCATGCACATTTTTCAACAATTTTTCAAAATGGTGTAATGATAACTTCCTACAGTTAAATGCCCCCAAAACGAAAGAGATGATACTTTATTTTAAAAAGGCAGGGCATCTTGTATTGAACCAATTAAGATAAATGGTGAATATATTGACATTGTGGAAAAGTATACCAACCTATATAATAGGTACAGCCATAGATGACGAATTATCGTGCACAGAACAATGTAAGGTTACAACGGGAAAAGCACAGCAAAGAATTTATTTCCTATATACGAAAAATAAAGTCCTTCCTTGTGGATAGGAAAATTGTGAGTTTGTTTTATGTTTCGAAAGAGTGTTATTCAATCAGGGCATATGTAACCAAATATAATGCGTTTTGTTACCCAGTGTTTCTGCTTTCTTCTGCAATATTATTTGTCGTTATTATAGAAAATTAGTAAAAATGAATATTTAGTGAAAGTATTTATTACGGTGTGGTACAGGGTAATCATTTGCCCGTATAATTCAGTATTTATATTTTCAATTTATCAGATTTATTAAGATATACTTCATTTCAGTTTAAAAGCCTAATTTTGTATGTGTATAGCGGTAAATATGCATGAAGACAGTTAAATTACGTAACTTTAGGAAACTAAACGAGCCATAGCCAAATGAGAATCATTATTATGTATGACTATTATTTTGTCATCACTAAAATGTATCCATGTTTTGTATCATATCTCTGTTCTTTGTCAACTTTGTCTGAGCCTTTATTTTATATGTGAGCAAACCAAATATCCATGTTCAATGACATTGGACAAATAAATACATTGAATGCATTTGTAATTCAGGGCAATTTTACACAGTCCATGTTTTTCATTCACCCTTTGTTCTATCCCTCTCATACCGCATGACCAGTCCACCTCTAATTACATACTTGTAAAATACTTCTTGAACTGAAATAAATTGTGTTATGATATCTTTAAGTTATTGTGTTTTTATCGGGGTGGTAATATAGAAGTATTACTTTGAAATTGATACCAAAACAGATGACAAAAGATTAGTCCTTGCTGACGTTTTACCAATTTTCACTTCAGGTAAATCCGCCGTCGAATGGGAGTCAACTGTACCAACTTTACTTCTTTGCAACCATTCCACCCATCGGCTACCAAATATTCGTTCTTTTATTCTTCAACGATAACCAACATTCTTTACAAAGCCAATTTCCCACTGTGAGAAGTTATGGTGCCGCCACTGAGGATGCGGGAGATAGGGACGGAGAAGAAGATCGTGGTGATTCAGAAGGAGATGAAATATCGATCGAGAATGAATGCTACAAAATATCTTTCGACCGTTCCACGAATGCACTGTCGTCGATAACAAATAAGTGAGCAAGTTTATAGTAAAAATGCATTTTAGTTGTCATGCAATCAGCAGCGGAAAACAGTTTTGTCTCTTGTCAAATTAGATTACTACTAAATGATATACAAAAGCACAATTTTGTTATCCAACTCGTTACTTCGATCTGTCTTGGAGACGATAATGTCTCAATGTAAATGGATGCTGCTACTATTTTGATTGTGTAGTCTCATGATACCCATTCACCATAAGAGGAATTATACTCTTAAGCTTATTTTAGCCACCTTTTTCACACGAATATTTTTTTTCATACTTTCTACATACATAAATATAATTTCTCAGGACACCAAGAAAATGATATTCTTGGGAGTTTGTGGAGCAAATTAATGTAAGAATATAATCTGTCCATTTTCGTCACTTCAGTTCCTATATGATTTGTGCTCTATTATGATCCAGACAAAATGGCAAGACGACTACAATGAGCGCGGGATTCCTGGAGTACCATGTCTTCCACGACGTATTGTATGGCCAAACGTCCAACAACTACGTTTTCAGACCTTACGGACCTGCCACAGGAATCAGCAGCGTCAGGACTCAACTTAATGTTAGCACGGGTGTCCTCATAAACGAGACAACGCAACATTTTTATGGGTAACAACATCGTGCCACACTATAGGCGTCATTTCGTTTGCGGTAATACGTGCGATGATACGTGCGCCAATCAATAATAAATTATGCGAATGAAATTAAACCATACGCCACTAATCAAAGCGATTTATTCACTGTTCATTTCGTGTTGCCTCGTGTTTCGTGTTGAATTTTATGGCGCGTCAAGGACCACGCTATTTGCTGGCAAATGATGCCATGTGTGAAACGGGTATAACTCAACAACTCTATACTTGTATTCTACGGCGCTCTTCAGCAGTGGCGTAATGAGCAAAAACTTGTGGGGGAACCGCATCACCACCAGGTGGCATAATGGGCAAAATTGAGGAAAAAACCGAGGAAAATCATGTCATTTCAGCAACATTTGTAAACCACTCGTATCGAATTAGAAATAAACCACGTTTGAATGTTATTTGGGGGCAATTAACTGCCCCCCCCCCAATCAGTACGCCCATGCTCTTCATGCAGTATGTGAAGGGACATCTATTCAATACTTTGGCCAACTTAATTGGTTTCAGTACTCAATGAAATGGCGCATATTCTTTTCTTTCGACAAAGCACCATGCGCCAGTTCCATTGGCGAATCCATGAAGTGGTGAAAAGGAGGGCGCGATCCCCTCCAGAAGTTGAGTCGAAAGGTGTATGTACCTCGGCAGCCCCGAGTGGGATAGACCTAACAATATACTGCGACTAGCATGATTGCTATTTATATAACTCAGAGGGGCTACATGATGCATGCTGCATTCAACCTATGCTGGATACGCCATTAATTATAGTGCCACCCATTGAAACCTATAGTTGGCCAAACTCTGTATTTGAATGGCTCTATACGGTTGGATAAACGGGTAGATTATTGTCAAAATAAGTGCCTTAATTATTTTGTGTCTTTTTATGGAAAGGGTGACAAAAACATTTTCAATCTTTTTATGATCGTATTGATTTCTTTGAAAATGTTGATATAAACAAACTCGGGAGATATGATTATTCTCCCATTATATTCTAGGCTGACAAACACTTGTTTTTCAATATCTTTGTGGAATTGATTTATTTCAAATGTATTTGCATAGTCATACTCTTGGAAAATATTTCTTCTGGCATTCTTTTCTATAGGCTGTTCGATGCGGAAAGTCGCTATTCAGTGACCATGCGATTGGTCAACGATGCACCTGGACATCCTGACAAGCTTTCATGCAGCCATATTGAAGTGGACTTCAAAGTTGGGCCTCTTTCTATGAACAAGGAACTCGTATACAGGTATGTTATAACTCAAGAGGTAAGATAATGGTGAGATCATCAAAAACAGATCATTAATTGATCCTATTGTAAAAATTGCGATGTGTCTTTTTGTTCAAAGCAAATTAGAATCAAAAGAAAATGGATAGACAAAGAAAGCATTATATATTATTGTGCATGTACATGGAAAAAACAAAATATTCATAACCAAAGAACACAAAGGAGAATGAAAAATAAGAAAAATGTATGAGAGTCGGTTAGTCTATACAATTACTATGTACCCGGTCCAACAGTAACTCGTATTGGATTTTTTTTTGGAAACAATTACAGACATTTTCAGACGATTTTGATCTAAATCCCATTGCATCCCCACGGTTTTCGTTCTCAAATTTGAATGACATTATAAACTCAAAATAGATGTCGACAGCTTATAATTGAAACATTACAGTTCTACAAGATCGAGTTATAAATTTCAATATGTTTCACTTACCTATCATATATTACGTTTTTCCTTTCAGGTTTTCTACATTGCTAAAGTCGAATGGTAACCTGTATGCTGATGTTAATGCCTTTCAAACTATGAATAGGTCTAGGCGTCATGGTGCAACCATTGCACAGGTGAGCCATATCAAACTTAGCAAATACTTTAATTTCTAGTCTCTCTCTCTCTCTCTCTCTCTGAGACTTGTTTCCTGCAAATATGTCGCTGTATTGATACAAAACGTGATCATAATAAATATGCATGTTTTAAAGATTTAAACAATTCACATGTGTTTATCTCAAAATCAGGCGAAAACGTTTGAAAGAAGAGTGAAAGGTGCATTCTGTAAAGCAGCAACAAGATAATGCATTAAGACTATACATGTATATTGTCCATTGCTTAGATCTTTAACATATTCCGCCAAAATCAAAGTAGTATGTACAATTAAAGACACAAGAATAAGAACAGAGATCGTCTAATCTTCACTTGACTTTAAATTATTCAACTATATCTTGATTACACAACATATTATATAGGATTATCAATATTATTACGCCGACAATCTTGTTGTAACCACGCATCGCCTGATGCCGTTTTGGTTACACTCTCATTCCCAACAGAACTTCTTCCCAATGGTAAGCTCGGCCTACATAGAGGATGCTTCCAAAGATGAGAGATTGATGCTGCTTTCTGATAAGAGCCATGGAGCCAGCAGTCAGAGTGATGGAGATATCGAGGTCGGTTCCTACAGGGGCGTGCTCCCCCGTATACCCCCTAGCTATGCTAGTTGTGTTACTCATTGTTAAAAAGTTTAAATAAAGAGAAACAAAATTGACGAAATACAGTGGTGATCTGTAGATACCGAAAGACCACCCAATGATCATGATGATTGATGAAAGTTAATGCATCAGCATGAAACCACATGAAAGAATGCATAGTTAGGAATGGTTATTAATATGATGAAAATGGCGGAGGACTAATATTATTATGTGCAGTACAAGTGTATCAAAGGAGGAGGAGGAGGCAAAGAAGATGAAACAAAGGGGGGTGAATAGAATAGAAAATCTGAGAGAAGTCAATTTTTTTCATTTGTACAGGTCATGTTGCATCGCAGAGTAGTCAACAACGAGTTCGAGACCCACAATTACAACCTCACCCTGGAGGAACCTTCTGTAGCAACATCTACATTCTGGTTATTGCAGGCAACGCATCCACGACATCGGAGCTTCGTCATCGCAGCTGGCTTCAGCTCGAGAACCCGCCGGTCGCTGTACAGGTCGGGCCAGGATGGTCGTCTTTGCAGGAAGGTACCTGCAACCCCCACCCCCCTCTTCCCTCACTGTGGCTAATTTGTCTGAAGCAAGCATGCGTTTTGATTTTCTATTTTTATCAAATAAGTTTTTGACCCAAATATTGGCTTGATTTTCATCTTCAGTAACTACATTTTTTGTCTTTGTGCAAATTTGGGGGGAAATAAATGAAGAGGGAGCGAGAGAGAGAAAGAGAGAGAGAGAGAGAAAGAAAGAGAGAGAGAGACATAGAGAGAGAGAGATAGAGAAGTGCAGATATATTGCAATAATACTGAAAATATAGTTTGGAGGAGGGGGAGAAACAGACACAGACAGACAGAAACACACAAAAAAGAGGATGAAAGAGAAGGTGTGAGGGGAGAAGGGGAAATAAAAGAGAAGAATAAGAAAGGTCAGGATGAACGAGAGGAAGACATAAATAATTAGAAGCGAGGGAAAGAGAAAGGAAGAAACAATGAGCGTCAGACAGAAAACTAGACAGAGATAAAGAAGTATATTCAATTATTCACGCAGAACTTTGTCTACTGTTATAACATTAATTTTCTTTCAGTAAACTGGTCAGCCTTGCAATCAATGAGGTTTCATTCTGCTATAGCTAATGTGTTACCAAAGAACATTCACCTTCTCACCTTCAAAACACCAGGCTGGAATTACAACGACTCTGCCAAAACCAGTCAATCTGGTAAGTCGTAGAACAAGGCAACATTATTCATTTGGCATTGGTTCATTATGATAACAAATAAGCATGAAGAACGCCCAGAGAGGCAGACTATTTGCTAAGAAAAATAATTAGGTTTCGATTGAGCTACTGACATTAGTGATCTCCGCGTCTTATCGATATTTTTTGTGAATGCTACTCTCAAATTTGACAATAATGAAATGAAAGCAATCAAATGGTAACTATGACAATTATGTTAGATATGTCAATAAGGAAATTGCATTGATTTTGCGATGGTCAATTTTAAACGGAGGGATCTCCATACCACCATTTAATAATGTGCATGCTTTCTTGCTTTCATCCTTTTCTCGTACTACCCTCACAATGATCCCCATCTATATCACTCTAACTCCCCATTTTCTCTCTCTCTCTTTCTCTCTCCTCCCCTCTCTATATCTCTATCTTAATTCTCTCTTTCTCCAACTCTCTCTTTCTCTCTGTCCAATACTGTACCCCTCCCTCACTCTCCCCATCACTTCCCCTTTCTTTCTAAAAATACCCAAGCATTAGATTACAATTTATTTTGTTATATTTCCTCCTACTGTAGGAGGATCTCCTCTTAACCTTAGCCGAATTCTGCTGCGTCTACAACACCTGTACGAAGTAGGTGAACACCCCATACTGTCTAGGCCAGTCACGGTAGATCTTCAAGTACGTATGACAAAATTATACACAACTTTGTTTGAATTTGGATTGTAGGCTCATACTTGATTATGTATTGTGTATAATCTTACTTGCTGATGTCTGATTCGTGAATTAGGTATCCAACTATTATTGAAATGGTAGATATATCATACTACATTAATAATAATGATGATAACACATCTGGATTTATTAAGCGATTAATACGGGATACCGTCTCTAATAGCTTCACCGATTATTATCAACCCGGTCATCGGATCCATTCACGCACTCCCTGGGGAGTATTCCTACCATATGGTCACCGTATAAGGATATATGGTAATTACTATCACAAAGGCTTTCGACATCCTACCAGGTCCCCATTTCTCTCATGTGTATGGAATAGCAAATGTAGATTTATGTTAAATAATTAATACCCTGTTGTATTCCCTTCAGATATCAAGTTTGGATTATGTAATATGTCATTGTACATTTCAAAGGATGACGTGCAAGGCTATTGAAATTGCTTTGGGTTGATTTTTTCGAAAGTCTATGCGATCTTCTGTCTCCATATTACATTACAGTAATTTCGAGTCCCCCTTCTCTCCCTTGACTGTTTTCTTACCCATTATTCTTTGTATTCGATGCAGATGATTTTATCACCATTGGGAATGATAAAGACGGTGGATGAGCGTAGCCTGACAGGTATCTGGAACATCACTCAGATGAACAGGTGGAAGTGGAGAATAGCAGGTAAGACATCCTCCTCCTAGAGATCATTATAAGTTATGTCTTTCCTTCGGCATAGCTAGCGGGACACCACTGGGGGGCACGTACAAAATGTTATTAAACAGGTTGAATTGCTTTGCGTTGATTTTCGAAAGCCTTTGTGATCGTGTTATAGAATGGCAAAGTGAGAGAGAAATAGAGGAGAGAGAAGGAGAGAAAGAAGAGAAGGAGAGAAGAGAGAGTGCGAGAAGTGTAGCAAAATTTGAATAATACTGACAATGTCAAGAGATCAAAAGAAAAGAAAATGGATGGGGAGGACTAGAAAAGAAGATGATGGGACCCCTTTCGCATCCTCACCCGATTGACCTGGAGAATTCAGATTTCATTTGCCAAGACCAGTGCCCCATCCCCATGGTGCCAAACCGCAAATGCCCCCCCCCCCCCTCAATGGCTGGACCTATGCCACACCACTTGTATTTCATTCCATATTCCATTTAGACATCGTATGTGAAAGCGCGATGGCTCAGTGATTAGACCAGTGGGCTTTGAACAGAAAGGTTTTGGGGGTCGATACCCGAGTGCCGCCTTGTAAAATCCTCGAATTGGATTTAAAGCTGTAAGTTCCTAAAAGGCAGGTTGAATACACATCATCACAATCATACGCAATATAAGCAATCTATCGTGCGCCAACTTTGCAATTCAAAGAGCATTCAAAGAGTATCAAACGACAAACATAATCATTCAATATCATATTGCAATTTGATTTTCTTCACCCTTCGGCATGACCACAAGCTCCTGGTTTAATTTGTTTTCGTATAAATAGGTGAAGGTCGGTCTCGATTGCCTGACAAGTCGATCAAAAGCATGACTACCCACGCAGTAGCAACAACAGCACAGCCTCAACCACAGCACCAACAACAACTGCCACACCACCTAGCTTTACCTACACACTCCAACCACAGGAAATTAAGACCTTCTTTGTCATCATGAATGCACCAACTGAGTAACGAGAATGTCTCGTCATTTTTGGATTTCTCAGCACTACATGTATATATCATGAAGAAAAAAGACACAGATAACTTCATGAGTTGTGCATGTCACGAGACCAACAATCCCTTCCCATTTGTAAGGGGGGCATCCAAAAATGCTGACAAGAGACCCCAAAAGAGGAGTTCTGATCATTAAAAGTTTTCTGAATGTTAGGAAATATTGACCTCTCAATATTTTTTTAAAAATACAATTTATATAAAATGCATTTCATAGATATTAATATTTTCCTTTTCATGCATTTTCACCCCTTTTCCTTATAGTGACTGACCCCAAAGTTCCCTCCTAGAAATAGGAGGGGGGGGGGTACATTGCATTTGCAGAATGTTTTTTCCAAAAATGTAATGAAACCTCACTAATCATTGAAATATTTTAGAGGAATAATTATGGGACATGTCTATTACCACCCTTTCTCATCGCACGTTTTTAAAATTACATCCAATTATAAGGGAGGTAGCTTTATTATGTAGTACAGTAGCTGTATGCTCATTCTCCCAATATAATTCAATGCATACAATCATCCCGTCTATACGTGTAGGCCTATCTGTTTTTTTGCATTACAACCAGTATATTCAGAGATGCCAACCTCTTGACACCAAAAAAACAGACTGAATATCCTTTAAAAAATCAGATTTTTACGAAAACTTGGCACTACCACTTGCCCGTTGGCCCCGGGCCAGTAAAATATCAGAAAAAATGTTTTACTGGTAAGAACGGGCAAGTAAAACGTTTGCTCTTTCATTAACATTTAATAAGAAAATTGTAAAGCTGCCGATTCCGCGTATTTCCCGCCCATGTAGGCTCGTTGTACAACGTTTTTGTATGGGTTGGGGGGTTTACTTGTACATGTTTCTATGCGGTTTATATCTTTTTTGTTTTTGAAAGATGAAAATCACATTTTCAAGAGGCAATATCATATTATCGTATATCACTTGTTTTATCGTACTGGTTGGCATCTCTGTATATATAAGCAGTGCATGTAGGATGAATAAACTATAGAAAGCAGCTATTTAACAAAAAAAGAATGGACTTTTGTCCATAATTTATTACTTCAGTATGTGCACCACTTTCAGTGCCATAGTTTAACATTCTACACATATGCAAGAAGCATTAGCCTTAATATGTTCTTACTTAATTGACAACCTAAGTTTTCAATTTCACCCTTTTGCTTTTAGTTCTTCATGAAAAGCAGAAAGCATTCAGCCGCACATTAACACAAACAATTATAGATATGTGACTTAATGTGCACATCTGTTAATTTACTAACTTACTTAAAACCAATTATACAATAAACAGCCTTTGTTCCTTACGTGCTTAGTTTAGTATATCCATATTACATATTTTATATCTATAGAATGTCTGCAGAGGGTATAATAGGTGCACAAGAAAAGTTTTATAATTTCATATGCATCAAATAAAACCGCAAAACTATCATGTTTTACTGACTGTAGTGATGTTATAAGCCAATTTACATGTACATGCATATTTATCTCCTTACGAAAGACGTAGAGGAATGACTTATATTCTGTATTTCTATATGGGCAGGTTGACTGTTCTTTTCTCTTTGGTTATGACCTGGATTATAACTCTAAATATGTTAAAGGCAGGGTATTCTACTGACACTGCTTCAGATTTATGTATACTCCCATCTGCTTCTTACATTGTCCTGATGTGTCGACAGCCATGTCCCACAATGCATCACCAACTGCTTAGCGCACATGATGATGCTTGGGTAAAGGAACCGGAATTTGCTTTATGTACGCCTTCACCAAAAGATGGCGCAATTGAAAATATATTACAGCACTGGTAGCGATGTCGGTAAAATACCTTGCCTTTAAAATATACACACCAATTCAGTACATTACCAGAAATGACATAATTTACACATTTTACCACTTTTTACATTTGAACGGAAAAATCAGACATCCACAACCAGAGAGACATTGAAACTAATGCCCTTTGACATAATTTTACTCACTATATGCCACTAAAATGTATGTTAAGTAATAATGCTGCAAAATGCGAGGCCCCTTAGGCCCTAAGTTCCTACTTGAGTTACCGTAATATGTTTGTAACAGTAATTAAAGGTTAGAAAGCCTGCTACACGAGTGCTCTGTTAATACACAACACAAATGTATGTACAAGTAATGCAATTCTATAGCATATGTTTCGTATTTCTGGTCTGAATAAATTTTGCAGGTCCATGTATATGTGCAAGTCATCTTTGGAAGAGGAAATGAGAACTGAATATAATTTCACATAAAACCACAGCCTAGAATAAATGTTTTGCACTTTGTGCATTCTCAAAGGTTCAGGGGGCACACACAGGGGAACATAAGGAGGTACAAGACATAGTTCTTTATTAATATGGAACATAAATGGGGAATGCTTTTCACATAGATGTAGATGTACATTATAATCATTTTATTGTAGTCCAATAAATAAATAGGGCAATTTTTAACTTGTTTTTAGTAATATGCTGGTTTTTATGCTTAACAGAAATAGAACTGGTATTCATAAGCGAATATCACTTTTAGTTTTAGTAACGAAAGGTTGATAAAAATGTAGAGATCTCAGAAATACTAAACAATTCATAGAGCACGTAAAATAGTTGAAAGATTGAAAATAATTTGAGGGTTGTGGTGTTCTTGGTCGTTCTGTTTGTCTTTGATATAATGTAGCAACAAACTTACAAGCTTGTGTCCATACACAGATAATTTTGTATCTGAGCCATTTACGAATTTGGCTGGGTTGTTTATGAGTAAAGAATAAGGCTATGTAATTTGTACTCTATTAATTTCATTACTGTTTATACTCCAATATATTTTAACACAATGGAATAGGGACAGATTTTGAGACAAGCTAGATCCACAAATACTGTATACTTTATGTGTGTTAGGATTCCATACAGAATTTGAAAGAATGTGAAATAAATATCCTAATTATAAAAGACAGGCTTGACAATCCATTCATGTTACTGCAGATGCAGAGAATTTACATCTTTAAATACATGTAGAAGATAATAGATTTTTATGAGAATAATGGCTAATTTGAATGAGTGTATGTCCTTGTCAGACAACCAGCATATTTACTGAGGCAAATCATAAATCAAAATACTAATACTTTCAAGCATTAAATGATAGGCACGCAAACTAAAAACACATGTTTACTCCAATTCCCTTATTTCTACTTAATTCTGCTTATTCTTTACC
The DNA here is from genome assembly GCA_037976565.1 of Mesocentrotus franciscanus. Lineage (NCBI taxonomy): Eukaryota > Metazoa > Echinodermata > Echinoidea > Camarodonta > Strongylocentrotidae > Mesocentrotus > Mesocentrotus franciscanus. The sequence continues at coordinate 29,724,026 of CP137669.1, read as the reverse complement.
AGACAGAAATCTCTAGCATTGACAAAAATGGTAGTATTTCATTCAAAATTGTAATTTTATGTATGCGCAAAATTAATACATGTATAGCTTGATGTACCACACAACATTGCTCCAGGCACAGAGAAACATCATGGACATAATTATGTAATAACATTTAGATTGAACTTTGAATAAATACCAAATGCTTTCCCCTCTCATGTTTCAACCTGAAGCACATATTTTCTTGCAGACATAACTCCTTGATTCTATTGGTCAGCCTGTGCTCTTAAATAATTAAGAGCCACAAGCCAAGAAACACCAATTCTTGATTATGAAACTTTAGGAATATAATTGTCTTTTACCGCCTTTAAATTTTTCCCCTTTAATCACAAAAAATAAATAAAAGGAAAAAGAAGTCTCATAAATGATATATATTTACTATAATGATGCATCAATAAATCCAAATTTAATTCAGCACAATATTGAACTAAACACTTAAAAAAGTAAAAAAAACATGACACCTCCATTTCCGTAGTTTCTGTAGCTTCACCTGTAGACACTAAACTACCTTGGGCAATACCTACATGGTAAGTTACAAAAATGTAGTGAAAGTTAAATACACCCTTGAACACAAAAAGGCATATAAGTTGAAAGTCATGAAACTGCATACAGGCAGAACCATAAAAATAAGACTCTAGAACCCCTACTACTGATTATGATTAGGCTAACTAATAACTAAAAAAAATGTCATTCAGATAAGACAGATTGACATTTGTAACCAACAATCATGCATTTTATGTTCCGGGCGCATCTTTTACATGCCACTGCACGTACAGTATGATATACAGGTAACCAACTGAACTGTAAGTCAACTAGACGGGAGCCCATTTTGAATGGATTCGGGCAAGTCCCTGTATGTGGTCATTTAGTATCCCTTACAATACTGGGTACCAAATATTTGGAGTTCAGAACATAAATCACTTCACACTTCACCTCGGACAGACCTATAGTAGGGCTATTAAATTAATACAATGATCAGATACAGTCAAACCTGCTTTAGTGACCACCTGTCTACAAAGACCACCTGTCTACAAGGACCACATTTTTGTTTCCCTTGAAAATGGTTTCTCATTGAAACATGTACTAAAGGAACCTGTCTACAAAGACCACCTGTCTACAAAGACCACTTTTTGTGTTTCCCTTGGGCGGTCGCTATAGACAGGTTTGACTGTATACTCATATCTTATTTGTGGTCGGTAAAGTACGAGTTAAGTTAGCTTCAACTTGCCCATACACCAAACCCTGCATTGTGTTTCTCTACTTGCCCTTGACTGCTATCTGGCCTGTGAGATGAAAGGTTAACCAGTACATAAATATGGGTTGCATGACAGCGATGAAGAGTAGGATGTACATTCTCCTCTTGCTGGCGTGACCAATGCCGTCGGCTTGCGTTTCCGGTAAGATGACTAGCTTTAAGTTCCGAACCTAGTGTGTAGGAACAGAGGGTAAGATAATATCAATTTTCAGTTCCATCCATCATTTCTATCATTATTGTGTGATCTCCATCATTATCAGCACCTATTATCCACAAAATTTTCAACATAATCTTCACCGTCATCATCACCAAAATCATATTTATTCTTTTACAGTCATGCATACATATCATCAAAATGGATGACAATCAACATTTTATCCCTTTCATCAGTACTTGGAGGTGGTTTACGACACAATTTCTTTTATATTGAATCTAATGTGACTGAAAACAGCTAGTTTTTCTTCCAAAATTCTTGAACAGGTTAAAAACTGTAACAATGATTTGGTACTATATAGAATATCAAGACGAATAATGAAAAGAGAACCATAAGTAAAAAAAAAAAAAGAAAAGAAAATACAAGTAGTCTAATCAAATCATTTTGTGATGCATCTAGTATCAAGATTAGTGGCATAAGAAGAAATGAGTACAGTATTCCCAAATGAAATGTTATAGTCAACATCTCATTGTATAAACTTTAAGGCCCGAATTCACAAAGGAGGTTTAACTTAACCCCATGGTTTAAACCCTCATTTACATAACCCATGGTTTAAAAATTAGCGCAAAATAAGCGTACCTGGCCTTGTGCGCTTAATATTGGACCTCTGACTGTGTTGCGCTTATTTTGCGCTTATTTTGCGCTCATTTTAGACCATGGGTTATGTAAATGAAGATTTAAACCATGGGCTAAATTTAAACCTCCTTTGTGAATTCAGGCCAATGTGTTTTTTTTTTCTTTCTTTACTCACCAAAAAGAAGATAATTGAGACACTTGTGTAGAAGAATGCAATGTAATAGAAGAATGAACCAAACGTGACACTGGCTAGGAGGCATACAATCATGCTGCAAAATAAGAGATAAAACATTACTGTTAATACTAACATCAGGAACCGATGCTCACACACCAATTCTGGGCAAACTTAGTTTGTGTGATGTATGTTTCCTTGTGAATTTTCATCACTGACATTGTATAATCGCAGAAGAATGGAAAACACCTTTGGCATTTAATATTAATAATAATAATAGTGGCTACTTGTATAGCGCACAGGTCCACCTTCGGTGCTCATGGCGCTATTTGATGCATATCTTTAAGATTGGTGGCTATCACCAATTCTTCTATCACTTTTCAATAATAAAACAACATGTAATAACTACAAATAGACAATTCTTCAGTTTCATCACATTGTCTGTTAACTGCCAGGACACAAACTCTGTCACTTTAAGTATTGATTTAATGTCCTTCTGGCTCTCAGCAGATGAAAGTACTAATACACACCATAGTTTACTCCATTCCTCCTCACCTAACATATTTATATCCACAAAATGCCACTAAATCCAGTTTTCTGAGTGCGGTAAGGATGTTGGTGATGTACATGGTGACGATGACGGCTACGACCTCAATGATGAACCAGACCATGGCAGAACTACCTTGCCTCCCAAGCATCTCAGGACTGAATCTGAAACCATTAAAGGTGAAATTCTAGGATAATCCCAAATATTGAGATAATTACATCAATAGAAATCTTGTAACCCCCAGAATAACACTAAATGGCGTTAAACCGACAAAACAAGTTCAGAATAGTTAATTTATGCGAGTAAACTCCACAAAATCTCGAAGTCGGAAACCGGAAATGCACGGAATTGCCGGGTCCTCTATTCTTGACGTCACGACCGGGATCATGGGCTGAGTGAGTGAATGCCAATGATATGCCTACGTAAATGCTATCCTGTTAGAGCTTTGAATTTTTCTTGTTAATGAGTGTTTGTGATAGATTTTCTGTTTTTATTTGAATGAAGAATAACTAAGCAACTTTCCAGTCGCTGATTTCTTTTTATATCCTCACATTATCCTTTTTGGTAGAGTTTTAAGACGGGTTTACTGCTTGGAAAATAAGGTTAAATCATATGCAGGTATGAATAGGCGGGTGTACATATACATTATCTTGTCATCAGATAAGGTACAGGAGCAGTTTTGTGAAACGAATAGGCCTAGAACTGTGACTGTAATTATCATGGATGTGTTTGACTGCCTCAAAAAAGGATACAGAACCAGTTAAATATTTGTTTTAAATATATATATCACACTTGAACGAGATCAAGCTTCCTCTATTTAGCGGACGACGTCTATGAACGATATTCATCCGCGAGTGATACGGCTCTTGCACGAACGTTCGTGAAGCGAGCGGAATCGGCAGGTAAGACCAGGCCTCTGCTCTAGGCGGCTTGTTGAACGTACATCGCCGAAATTGTCATTGAGCTCCATGTTGAAATTCTTGCAGCCGTATTTTAAACTGTTACTGTCAATGGATGACGTCATCTTCCTCCATGCGCAGTAACAGTTTAAAATACGGCTGCAAGAATTTCAACATGGAGCTCAATTCGGCGATGAAAATCCGAAAAAGACCCTTAAACGCATCATACAGTCAATCTGGTAAGTGGAACCGATGTAGTTTAGCCTAGGCCTAATTTACAATAATAAATGCATCGGATATGCATCGGGTAAAATGTAGTGTATTTTGGGCATAAGTTTACTGCTCGGACGCGAGCAGTAGTTTGCAATGCAGTCGCTATGGTCGGCTTCTGTCTCTAAAGAGAGGAGCCGACCCTACCCAAATCAGAGCCAGAGGCAGAAATCTTCGGTCTAGACTGCCGCTACTCCCGGCCCGGCTGCAGGAATGTCGACATGCTCTCCGACTTCTCTATCGTCTTCTCCCCCACTTGTACTTGCGTCCTACAAACTTCCATCATCATCCTCGTCTGCACTCTCGTCCCTTTCTCCTTTATTACTTTCATCATCTTTCTCCATAAACTCTTCAAAATCCATAAAAAGATCGTTCTGGTCAAACTCTCCAGCCATTATCAATTGATATAATTATATAATATGTACCGCACGTGAATCGAAAGTATATGTATAAATTAAGCTAGACCGAACGCGAGAAAGACTCGAACGAAGCCAAACGACCGGATCTACTTTACCGAGCACACGAAAACAATCTCACCAAATTCAACACACTCGAACAAAATAACATGGTGAAAATATCGACTAATATCGCATCGTTGGCTTGTTTATGTCATAATTCTGAAAAGGGAATTGATATTAGTACTATGAAATATTAGGGAAGGTGAAGAATTCTACATAGAGTTATGAAACTAAACTTTGAAACTAAATAGCAGAAATTCGTATCTGGCTGCCCATGTTTTTCTATGGAACATCCGGTACGTGAATATACCCGTCCCGGGCGTGACGTCACAAATAGTGGACCAGCTCCGTGACTGACTTTCTAGGCAAAGAGAGGAGGCTATTTTTCGACATTTCAATTGAGGATATCCAGTAGCTAGAAGATTTTTGTGATATGCAATGAAAATGAACAACTTCGAAATAACAAAGGCGTGCCGTAGGTACCAAATTAATGGACATTTATTGTCCTAGAATATGAGCTTTAAGAAATGGAACAAAATGATATGTACAAATGTTGATAGTAAGACCAGAGCAAGAGCCATCAACAACCAGATTGCTACATGATACAGAAAGCATAAAATATGAAACGGACATCAGATTTTAGTCTTTACTATTGCAATATGTGTCGATGCAAACACAAGTAAAAAATCTGAGTAAAGTAATTTCATAAACAAGATTTGAAAGGTCAGCTTTAGTGTCAAAAGTCCAGAACTGCATGTAAAAACGATAAGTTCACAGTCATGACATATGTTTGTTTTTGCAATGTCAAACACTGGGTCTTAGACAAGTATACCATTTATGAATATGATCAGGAATCATATGAAATTAAATCATTACATGAATACGAAAATATATCTAGATCAATTTTAAATGTTTTTTTTTAATTCTCCATCACATAGCAAAGTACCTTTGCTGTTGTCCCAGTGCTACCCCAGCCAGCAGAAGATAAGTGACAAATGCCATTGCAGGAATATAAAGATCAGGAGCATTGATTTCATAGCGTGGGGCCACCGGCTCCTCTTGGTTATAACGAATGGTCCAGTCCTACAAGAGAGGAAGAAATATGACTTTTCATGAAAATTTATAACAGTTCTAGATGTAAGCGCTATAACTAAATTTGTACATTGACTTAAAATCGATAACATTAATTATATCCAAAATTATAGGGACTAGCGACGTATGACACGATTTCACATTGTATCATAATGTCAAAAGTAATGAAGGTAAAGTAGATGAATAAATCATCTGGTGACTGGTACGCAATCTTATTGAAACTTCTTTCAACACAATCAGTGAAATCCTGCTAAATGCTCCTACAGACTTAAGTTCAGATTTCCAGATAAATTGTTAGTGCAACATTTATAAAGATCTAAGAGCATTGGTTGAAAGGAAAACAAAAATCCTTCATGCATCTTACAATAACATATCTTCTCATTATACCACTGTGTTGACATAATAAATGAAAGCTTCCAATGATATTGATAACTTGATTTCTGCTAATTTGGTAAGAACAATGGGTTGGAAGATGAAAATTATATTTAAAAAAACACACCCAAGTCACTTACTGTATGTGAAAACGGAAAGAGTAAGATAAGGAGCTTCTTTGCAACATATGTTGTGTCCACTGCAAAATAGTACTTGAGCTTGCTGACAGACATAAACCTGTCAATCTGTGGAAAGTAAAGACAAATGTAGACACCATTCAGTTATTGATGTACATTGATTTAAAGATTCTGGGTGCTGCAAACTTCTCAGTAGTTCTCATTATTGAACTAGTTCTATGCCTCAAATTCAGAGGAACTATCATTCATAGTGCAATAACTACTTGATAACCTCCATTGTACTACCCATCTTTTTTATTCTTGAAGATTATCAACTATTATACAAGGGACCAAGTCAGAATGATTGACAGTATATTCAGAAGCAATAGGATTAGGACTTCATTATCATTTCAAAGACAGCCACTGTTCTAATAACTGCCTCCTCAATGTGTATCAAGAGGAGAGGTAACATGCAACTACATTCAAATAACCAACAGTAGAAATAACAAAGGAGGGAGGGGGGGGGGGGCTGGAAGGAGATAAGACAACTTTAATCACCTGTTTCTCTACTACATCTTTTCCTTGGTCTGCCAAAGAGGCACCATACTGCATGGCCATGTTGGCCATGGGGTCGTTCATCAGGTTCTGTCCAGGGAACCCAGGTTGCATAGACCCAGGTTGGCCTCCATAGGGATTCTGTTGCATTCCTCCTCCTCCTACTGGTGGTCCTGCTGCCCCCTGTGGTGGGGGCATGCCAGTGCTGGTGTCATCAAACAGCTGGGGTTGTCTACCCTCGTGTTGCTTGGCCTTAGGCTTCCTCTGATGCCCTTGCCTTTGTTGAGCTGCATAAATTTATTATGATCGATAGAAAGAGAATTGATAGAAAAAATTATGTAAGAAACAGAAACCTGAAATGGAGCTGGTTATCTTGTTTTATATTTATTATTCTTCTTCATATTTTAAAAAGTGCACCTAAATTTTGAATATTGAAATATTGGAATGGTTTACTTGAAGGAAAAAAAAAAAAAAACTTACCGGTATATACCTGTATACCTTCATATTTACAGAACAGAGACTAAATATCATTGAGAATGAAAAACAATTCATAGATAACATACTACTTTTCCCTTTCTTTTTAAAATTACAAATGTACATGTAATGTCTAGTGACAACAGCAGCATACTACTGAGGCAACTTCATAATAAAGCGATTAAAAGTGTGACATGGAAAGTACATATTGGTGTTTGGCAAATATGAAAACAAATTTTTAATCTTAGACAAGTTCAAAATTATCTTTTGTTTTGTGATCTTAAGTTTAGGGAACTTTACTATAATTTTAATAAAATAAAATAAAGTAATGCATATTTGAATTTCTTTGAGACATAACACTACATGTACATGTTCAAGTACATGTAGGTAGCCAGATTCACACCAGACTTAATATCAAATATGATACAATGATAAACATCATGCATTGAGGCAGATCTATACAGCACCAAATTGCTGTCATGCAAAAGGCATAGATAATAGATATTTCATTCTTCTTTTGTGTTTAATGCCATTCTGCTTTTAATACATGTAGAGCTAGAGACATGCAATATATATAATAGACTCTTGAAAGAATAAATAAGGATACAGGTTGACAGATAAAATTTCAAGCAATAAAAAACCAACTTCTCCTAAATTATGGGAAGAAATTATTAATGTAATTAAAACGACATTCTTCCCTTTTTTCATGTTGATCTAGTTTTATGAGAATCTCAGAGACAGACATGAAATGAAGGAGAGGAGAAAGTTTTCAAAAGTCAGAGCAATTTCATCAGGACATGAAAGACCGAGAAGAATTATTTGGCAAAGCCAAATAATGGACAGAAAAATTTGGAAAAATTACCACATTTTACTTTCTAAGAGTAAGAATCCTAGACAAGGCACACACTGAATAATTTTAAAATGTCTTATGTCAGTATCGACACTCACTTTAATTCAACATTTTTTCTTTTTTGCATCCATATTTATGTCATTATGAGCCATGACTCCATGAGGCATTACTTTTGAATTTGAGTTTTGACATCAGAAAAACTGTCAAACTCAAAGTGCTAAACAAGGGAGGCGAGTTGGCTCATTCGGTAAAGAGTCTGCCTGTCGAACCAAAGATCTCGGGTTCGAATCCCACCCAGGCGGATGACTGAAGCCTGCGTTGTGTGTTAACGTGCCCCTCCCATTGTTTCATAGTCGCAGCCTACGGTATGTTAAGTGGAAAACACTCCGTCCCTCGGATAGGACGTTAAATGGAGGCCCCGTGTACAGGAGAGTCACCACCCTTGCACGTTAAGAACCCATTGCACTATTCGTATAAGAGTAGGGGGAAACCCCGGTGTAGTGGTCCACCTGCACATCCCCAATCAGGCCGAGTATATTCCTATATACGGCATCTGAAGTGCAAGAATCTTCAGAAGTTCAGTAGACTCTAGATCTATTGAAGGAGGCAGATTATCTTGAAGAAGAAGAAATCATAACACAAAGTACAATAGGGTTTAGCTGAGTATAAACACTGAACAAACACAAACGAATACGTTGACACATCAAATTCATTACTATTACTATTTCAAACCAAACAAATGATGTTCAAATTGTGCTGATGAGCCTGTGCGGCATGATTCGCAGCACAGACTCAGTTGAGCTGAGCTTGCAGGTGAGGGATGCACACAACCGGGGGATGGGCGGCCTGCATAATGACATTGACGTGCAAACTGAACTGAAAAGTAGACATGTTGCAGCGGAACATCACAGCAGGTATACTCCATTTTCAGCACCATATGTAACACCAATATCTAAAATATAGAAAGTAACATACACTTACGATGCCTTAACCCTGGTGGAACATCCATTTTGATCAGAAATTCCTTACAATTAGGATCAAAGGTGGGCTTGTCGGGATATCGGTGATAAATTTATGCCACGGTACACATAATGAAACCGCCTAAGTTTCTGAAAAATAACAAAAAGAAGAAAGAAGGGAGGGCTTATGGAATGCCACTGTCGAGACTGAATTCCTATTTTTCCCCATAAAAATAATCATCAGAATTTATCAAATTGCATTTAAGATTACTGCTTGGAAGGAAAACAAATACTAAAGAAATTTATACTTATTTTTTTAAAGATTTTCATTTCAACTGAGAAAGCATTATAATATTATGTGGACAAGAGCTACAAATTTAGAGTTTTCTCTCAAGTTGACTCTCGATTGCATTTTTGTGAAGCATAAGCGAATGGTGATGGATTCATGGTCGATGTTAAAATCTGACATAGAAAACTTTCGTTTCTTTGTTTCTTCATTGACTGTAATGTAGTGTTTTGTTTCCCCCCTTTTATTAGATTGGTAGATATAGCAGGAGCCCCCGGCACACCCCCCTCGGCCAATCTGAAATTGGCATTGGTATGCCCATCGGTTTTGAAAAGGATTCGGGTTTCTCCGTTCCGAAAAATGAAATCATCTTGATTGAACTGGTTAAATAGATTCTATATAAATGTTAACATTCCTTTTATAAAGTTGGAAAGTCCAAGCCCCAAAGAAGATCACTGCAAAAAATTCTCAAACCACAAAGATATTCATGGTTTTCTTTGAATTCTCCCAACTAATTTTTGAATTTGTCCCAAAATAAGACATAAAACAGGCTTGTTTGGAATGGTTTATATTGAGCCAATTCATTGCTTTGTGACGATTTACATTCACCTAACATTTAATCAAATTATAATAATAAAGTTGGGAGAATTAAGGAATCGATCAGATCAGTTTTTCCCAATCGTTATTATCAATAATGGTCTGATATCACTCAAACTTGCAGATTATCTTAAATTGTACATCTAGCATTGAAGTCATTACCTTAGCACCATTTCTCTCATCTGAACAATATTACAAAGCCCCTTTAAAGGCGCCTTTTCAATAAACGTATACGCTTTGTTTGTAATGGAAATTGTATATGGATGAAGCCAGAAAAATTGTGACCATTTGAATGGCCAGGGTCAAATTTTCCAAACCTGAAAGTAGAAATAAGAAGAAATAACACTTGTGACTCACATTCTGATCACTCTTGTTCTATCTTGTTCGGAGACACTGAATGGTTCCCTACGTTTTTCCCGATCCCCCCTTCCACATAATTCTTTTTAAATACTTATTTATCATTTATCTTAATTTTTGTCAACGCATATTTTGCGAACTAGCAAAAGTTCGTAAACTAACAAAGAACAGGAGCCCCCCCCCCACACACACACACACTCTCTCTCTCTCTCTCTCTCTCTCTCTCTCTCTCTCCTCCCTCTCTCTCTACCTCTCTATCTCTCTCTCTCTCTCCGCCAACTGAATAGAAAAGTTGCTTACGTATGTGAAACGATGGATCTTTCCGGTTACAATTGGCTTTTTTTTTGCTTGCTGCACACCCTTCTCAAATGTTCGTTGTGATAATGCAATCCTGCAATTGACAGCTCTCCCCCGCCTTCTCTCTTTCTCTCTCTCTCTCTCTCTCTCTCTCTCTCTTATCCCCCTCTTCTCCACCCACCCCCCTTCTCGCTTTTTCTCGTTGGTGAAAACATAAATTTGCATGTTGTAGCATCATAACTTGTATAAATTAGGCATATACACATTGACCTCTTGTAATTTTAAACCAGTTTTTGTCTTCTATAGTATTTATATGAGCCCGTCTGTATTCCGTCTACTTTTGTCGGGCCCCCCCTCTCTCTCTCTCTCTCTCTCTCTCTCTCTCTCATTATCCGCTCTCTTGTATCCATGCTCTCTATCTCTTTCGGCGAATTTTGATCGACTCTCACATTATGAAAATGTATATGACAACAGACGAAAGCCACTGATAGAATTCCTTCCTCAAAATATGAATGAATGTCTTTATTGCATATCAATCAATATTAATACACGGTGACTAAAAGGAACTTTGAAAAGAAACCATACAGATACATCCTCACATTAAAAACAAACAACACATAATCAAAGATGAGAAGACAAAAAAGTATGTAAACTAAAAATTATGGTAATGCTTGCATCTAACAATCTAACGGTTATGATTGCTTGCTTGCATGTTTAACACAAAATTTTGATATCTCCCAATGAAATCATGTTCTGTTTAAGTGTAAGCTGAAGTATTTTTGAAGGCATAATCATTCAAGCTACTTTATGAAATTAAATCTTAAATAAACATCAATGCACAAAAAATATCAATATGTATTGCATATGAACATCAAAATCTAAACATGCCTTCAATGATAAACTAAAGACTTGAAGCGTATAGTACCTCTTTATCGATACGAAGTATTATACTTATACTTATACGAAGATGTATAATACATCTTCGTATTAAAAAGCAAAAGAAAGAAAACAAAAGCAAAATTCACAGAATTCATCATTTTATCGTTGAAATGATTTCAAACCATGAAAATATTAGCACCATATTAGTGTGCACAAAACAAACAATAAAAAACGTGAGGCAGAAAACAACTCGTGAAGAATGTTCCATGCACTCGAATTGAAACATTTAGCTAAATACAAAAATTGTGACAAATGCAGTCATGCTACATAGTAGGTCCTTGGTAAATACAGGGGCTGCGATTTTGTGATATACATGTATATTTTGTCAGTTTTTTTTTTGGGGGGCATGTCGGAGAGGTTGGGAGGGTAGCGACCAAGAATGATTTTGCTTTGTAGTATATAAACAACTTTGCATTGTAGCAAAACCCTAATTGTATTTATTATAATTGCAAGAGAGAGCAGCGACGTAGCGAAAAATTTTGCACTTTCGATTTCTGAACATTATACTCGCTTTTTTTTTCTTTTGAACACTATCATATACAAATCCCAGTCATTTTTTATTCAACATAATGAAGCGCATGGAACGCAGAAAGATTTCAGAACAGTGTTTTTGTAATGTTTATATACATTTATGCCGGGTGGTCTCCTTATCACCCTCTCCCTAATATCGTCTATATTCTATTTTGCAGTCGGCCTATATTGACAATAATGCTTCTTCTGGCACATGGACACGTTATGCTACAACTGAACATTACGACCGCACAGAATGATATAGAGTTCCATTTAATAAGAAATAAACCTTGAAAGCTAGAGCACGTCATGTCCTAAAAGATGTTTTGTAGGGGTAAAACCTTTTTTTTTTTTTTACTTTTCATATTTTTTTCCTTCAAACTGGAAAATTTTGCAAGGGGAGACGTGTCTCTCCAATCCCTAACCCTGGGTTGTCATCTCTATCATAAATATAGGAAAAAAATCAAATTAAAAAATCGGTAAAGATAGGCCTATGTTATTTGGTAAATGAAAGTGAGCAGAACAGAATGAAACATATAACAAGAACATACATTTGAACCACAAAAAAAAAGAGAAATTAAATGTTTTTTTTATGGTTCGTCTTGATGTCTTCGTCTTGACAAGACATATTCTAAATAGGTGAGATATCCATCTTTGTTATAGTCATCATCCAGCATTACTTGATCGATGATACCTACAAGCAGAAACAATAAAGAGGGGAAAATGTATCTTTAGATCGTGGACTAAACTAAGAAGGACATGTAAGTTGAAGACCTCCTTTCGTCCATTTCCGTATTTCATAGGTCCATGGTGAGATAAATATAATTCATCATTATAATATAGGTACACTTTAAAAATGGATTGGTCTTTTAAATTCAATGTGTCAACAGGTATATATATTCCTTTTCACATTTTTATTAATATACAAATGTGCCTGAAATGTGCTAGTTAATGATGATTCCATGATTTTAGAATTTCATTTCGCGGTACTTTTATGGGAGTTAATTTTTTTAATATTCTATCGGACAAATCGTTACATAAATCAGCTACTTCTACGACCATGACAAAATGTAGTCCTAACATTTTTCGGTTCCCCTTAAAATACTCACCTGCGAAATACTTGACCCTTGCATCTGCAATTTGATTCACCGACATGTCTTTTTCAGGAGCTTCAAAAGGCACCACGTGACTTATAGCTGCCATAATCTCGAGACCGTCTAGTTTGGTGTTATTATCGAAATCGTGTAGTCTGTCGAAGAGAAAAAAAGAGAATTATTGTTTTGTTTTCTTTTCTTTCAATGTTCATATTCATCGACTAAAATGTATAGATAGGGATGTGCAAAAAGGTGTAAAAACTTTGAACGACATGAAAACATGTCAATCTACTTCGCAAAAATTTCAGAATATGATTTTGCATAATAATATTATCATTCGTCTATAGATTGAATTGTTTACAATATAATTTCAGATTGAATAATGTAGTTTGTTTTTATCCTTTCTTAATTCACTTGATCAAAAACTCTCACATTTAAGATTATACTTACTTAAAATAATGGAACTCAAGTTCTTCGTCTGTCATTTCCTTTTCATCCGTATCGACTTGTCCTTCTAAATGTTCTTTGACGTGCCTGAACAAAAGATAGATTTCCGTATCATAAAATACGGCAGTAACGTGTTAGCTATTCCATGCATATTCATCGACGAAGCTAAAATTAATATTGTAATATTTAAAGGGGATACTTACCTGCAGGGGGGGGGCTATACATCAGAGCTAATGTTTATAATCCGCGAAGGTCAATGATCCCTACAGATGCGTCGATGTGTATACTGTACGGATACTACAAACTATTTTTTTGTTTGTAATTCAAATGGGCTGCGTTTAATTCTTGACAAACTTGAAAAACCTAGGCCCTGTCTTATAAAGAGTTGATAATAACCGCAACTTATTTGCGATTGATATCAATCACAACTATTATGGGATTGCAAACTTGCGATTGATAAGAGGACTTGCGCGGATTGATTTTGATCAATCACAACTCTTCATAAAACGGGGCCCTGGTATACCTGGATCAGTCAGAATATCAGAATGATGTACATATAATTATTACGTGATGTGTTTAGCAAGATAAGTCAAATATGATAGTGATCTTTCTCCAAATATAATTTTTTATTGAGCACCTTTGTGATGTATAGATCAGTTAGATAAGCTACAATCTACATCATGTATACACACTCTTTATTTCTGACGAATTCAGGGTCTCTGAATTTGTTGGATTGGTCTGTAGGGTCATGGGGGTTGATATTCTTGCTCTGCGCAGTGTGACCGGTTGTCATGGAGACCAGATGGAGGAGAGCGATGAGAAAAATGGCGCTCGTCCACAAGATGCGCTCCAGCGTTTGACGGTCCATGTTGCTATATAGTTCTGTAAATTAGGGAATAGAGACAAGAGACTGGTAACATAATTTGAAATGGCACTGAACCAACCATTTTCACCATATATATGAATAACATGTTGAATCATCAGGTCTTTTTATACATTTTGAAAGGGGAAACACAATCAAGATACCTTGTTGAGAAACCAAAACGGTTTGCAGAAGCTTTTCGCTCCTGGACCATCATAATTATAATCAGTGAAATTTGATCTATACCAACACGTTGATTTTAACGGTATAATGCTGATGAGTAGATAATAGAATTTCAAAGATATGGGCATGCACATTGTTGAACTTCAATAACTGAACACTCTTAATAAAAGAATGTGTACTTTGTGTACTTTATCCATGTATTATTTTTTTCATTACAAAGGTAAATTGAAATATTTGATGAATAATCTCCGTATGCATTTTTCATCCTTATACCCTATAAATAAACTTTATGTTAATGCGCCCGCATATCCCTTTTCCCTTTTTCTCCCATCGTCATGATATTAAACCCACAATACAGCAATCAGTCAGTAGGTTTATATAACGGGTACAGTCATGTGCGTGTTATTTGTGTCTTATCTCGGATATCAAATGAAGCCATATGGCCAAGCTCTCAGCCCGATACAGTTACAGAACTGCTCATATTTGTTTCCCGATAAAGCTTTTTATCATGCAGAGGGATTGTAACTTGAGATCGAAATATGGATAAGTATCATACCGTCATCTTGCTTATGTGGTTGAAATGATAATTCATGCATTTCGAAATTGTATACAGAGTGAACATCCCTGCATTGTAATACAACCGGATATCATTTCGAAACTTACCAATTAACATGGGCATTGATAAATATTTTAATGGAAGGGGATTTACATTTCCAAGCTAAAGAGGTATAGCGTTCTGGTATATTTTCCTGTAAAAAATGTTCCATGAATATGCAAATTACATGTATATACAAAACATGAATATTTTATTGCCGTTATGGCTTTGTGTGCATTAACATCCCTGTCATCAATATTTTATACAGCTTATCAGTAGATTCAAGGTCGATATTATTTGCGGATAAGCATGAGCTTTGGGGAAAATTAATGCGGTCTTGGAATATTATCATAATTCATAAGTACAAAATATGCTGCTCATTAAAGCTAATGAGAAAACTGCAGAAAAACGCGTTTTGTAGGGATAATATTGTGTTTATCCAATATGAAGCTCAATTTAAAACACTATAAATTTAAACAAAATACATTTTTAATATAATGCCATCAAATTTTCAAATTACAAAAATATATATATTCGTTTTACTCCGTAATAGCCAGTATTTGCTAGACATGAAAGATTCTATTTATTTACCAATAGTTCGTCATGGTCTTTTGATTATCCTCATTTTAGACAGATTTATTGGAAAGGGGCAAAATGCTAAGCATCTTAATGAACGGTACAGCACGATTTCAGGATCATAATCGTAATAAGGATTGTCAGACATTAATATTTTCTCCATGATCTCATTCGAAAGGTAACTTGAGCCAAGTGACATCATATTTAACACTGCCCATATACAAGGATAAAATCATAAGCAAAAAAAAAGGGTAAGGGTGAAATGAGAAACAATTTTGTCTGTAATGATTGTGGACGCTGAACACCTGGCAGGTCAAAATCCGATAAGTGCATGGCTTATTCTAATTATAGACATTTCATGATTACGAAAATTGTTTGTATCATTAACCTGTTCATCTCTCCGTGATGTATCAGATTTCGGATATTGTCCATACCAAATAATATACATTTCTAATTTTTCGCCCATGCAGGTTTTGAGTAACAAAATAATGAAAAAGGAGTTTCGCTAATGCTACAAAATAAAACGTCTTTGTTTACAATTTTATAAAATCATGTAAAATCGTAGGTCTATGTTAAGAAATGCCCGATCCGATGATCCGTGACTTCACAGCTGCTTTTAATTACTTAATCTTCGTAAATCATTTAAATACTATCGTTTCAGACAATCTATACATCCTTAATAAGTTTGAAGACGTGAAACATAATCTGTTCATAGACAGAGGGGCGTTAACGTTGTTTTAAAGTACATGAGTTATGCCCTTCTGACTCCCAGAACAGACGATAATTAGAGTCCCCCCCCCCCACCAACAAAGAGAGAAACAATAACAATTTTTAAAAAAAGATAAATAGAGAGGCGGACATAACATTCAAATCTAAAGTTAAAATAGTGTGGTAAGATCTACTTAACCTATAACATAAAAGCGTAAAAGGCTTCGGGGGGGGGGTTAAAATGTGATAGATCCTTTCACGGTAAGTCCTTTCTCTAATGAGCAACAATTCATTTGACTCTTCGGAGGTATTGTACTTCAATGCATTGCAGGCTAAATAGAATATAGTCTATCGTTTTTCACTGTCATACAAGAATCGATAGGAGGGTCAAAGTGGTGAAGGGTCTTCAAAGCTCAAGTGGAACCTTGACTAACTCCTTGTAATTACAAGGAGGTGCCCATCAAGCACAACGGTTTGAATATAATGTGTGTGTGAATTTGTGAACTGATCTACATTGCATTGATGGAATATGACTATGTGAACTCGGGAAAGTATTCATTGGGATCATTATAAATAAACTGCAATATAATTTGTAGGCTTCATTATTATAAGTACAAAAAAGTATGATTCTGCAACGCAAATACTGTGCCTTTATAAAGCAGACGGTATAAACACAATGAGCAATGTCGTAAACTGATAAACATAGCATACTGGTTAGTATTTATTATTATAGCAGTTTTTTTATAGCAGTTATTCTTCATATCATACAGAGGCGGATATCATCGGTATATATAAGGAGCCACCATCATGATGACCATCATCATCTAGATATATATAGATGCTCTGTTTTGGAGCTTAAAATACCACTGTATAAAGATATTAGTACCCACTGACTTATGACTGAACAATATAATGGTGATATATTTTACAATCTCACCTTAGTTTGTGATTCTTAATAAAATGTAAATACAGCAAATGGAATACTCACTCAATCCTCTCTTGTTAACCTACTACCTTTTCCTTTGAAGACTATTATGCTCACTTCAAGTCCATATGTTGGATGAAATAAGAGAGCATCTGCGGTCTACAGAAGATAGCATACGGAGTGGATGCAGCGAGCCACTCACACAAAGACACGATAGCATTATGCACCGATGCACCGTGCGCTGTGGTGCTATACAATCACACACTGGTTGGAGCCGGAGGAAATGGAGGCTTCGCATCTCATTATCTAAAATCCTCGAAAGCACCACCGAGTATTGTTTTAACACCTATAAACCCAATCTGACTTTGCGACATAATTGACATGTCCGCCATCTCGCGTTCAAAATTTATTTCAGTTTAAAAAGACAGTGCAGTGCTCAGTGCAAATCACCCACCCCCCACACACACACACACTAATTGACGCTGTCGGACAATTTTAAAATATCATATTTGAAATTATGGAATTTCGTTTGAAAGTGAAATTAGATGGCATTATACAATGTGGATTGTATGATCACGGTTAAAGGGAAATCCAACATTTGGAATTGTTATAATTGTTTGACAGTCGTAATCACTATAGGCGTCGTCTAATCAAATTGGCTGAATCGGTAATGTCTCTATGATGTAGTGGTGGACAACTTTCCCATTTGTTCCCACACAAAATATCTAAATGAACATTTTTTTTCTCAAAATTCTATGACTCAGGAGGGTCATTTCCCTTTAGAGGACCTATATAATAACATGCTTTCCATAATGTGTTTTTAGTAGTGCCCCAATCAGTGGCGTAATGAGCAAAAAAGTTTGAGGGGGCTGGCAAACAAAAAATCCGCATCACCCCACTCTTACATATGCAGGACCCACTAAACGTTTTTCAAAGTGGGTGGGGGAGGCTAAAGTATTTACGATCAGGTAGAGCGTAGTGTAAATTGGCGTGGGGGCTAGGGCAAAGCCCCGGCAGGGGTCAAGGGGCAGAGTCCCCGGAAGCTCAGGGGGTATGGGCATTTAATTACGGTCAGATGAGCATATTTTGATACCTTATTCATGACACTGGCAGGTCACTAAATGGCGTGGGGTCGAGGGGGCTGAGCCCCCTGAAACTCAGGGATTTGAAGCATTTTATAACGGTCATTGAGCATTCAGGGGCCCGCTTTAGGCCCTCTGGTGGGGTCCAGGGCTCTGCCCCTGGAGCTCAGGGGTTTTAGGCAATAAATTACTGTCAGATGAGTATCCAGGGGCCTGACTTAGGGCCATTGGTTGGGTCCAGGGGGCAGAGCCCCTGGAAACTCAGGGGTTTTAGGCGTTTAATTACGGTCAGATGAGCATATATTTTGATACCTTATTTGTGACACTGGCAGGACACTAATTGGCGTGTGGTCCAGGGGCGGGGTCCAGGGGGCGGAACCCCCAGGAGCTCATGGGTTTAAGGCATTTTATAACGGTCAGATAAGCATTCAGGGGCCCGCCTTAGGGCCCTGGTGGGGTCGAGGCAGAGCCACCGGAAGTTCAGGGTTTTAGGCATTAAATTACCGTCAGATGAGCATCTAGGGGCCGTTTTAGGGCCCTAGGTGGGGTCCAGAGGGCAGAGCTCCTAGAAGCTCAGGGGTTTTAGGCATTAAATTACCGTCAGATGAGCATCTAGGGGCCTATAGGTGGGGTCCAGAGGGCAGAGCTCCTGGAAGCTCAGGGGTTTTAGGCATTTTATCACGGTCAGATGAGCATATTTTGATAACCTATTAGTGACACTGGCAGGTCACTAATTGGCGTGGGGTCCAGGGCGTAGCCCCGGAAGCTCAGGGTTTTAGGCATTTAATCACGGTCAGATGAGCATATTTTGTGACACTGGCAGGTCACTATTCTCTCTTTCTTTCTATTTCTCTTTAGCAGGGGCGGATCTAGCTTTTGCTAAGGGGGTTGACAAAATTAATGACGATGCGGAGCATCGTCCACGAGCCGCGTAGCGGCGAGGCGATTTTGGGGCTCTTTGAACCCCCGGCCCGTAAGTGATTTTTTCCTGGCATCTACTAACACAATGGAGACCATAAAAGCAGTGCTTGATAACGTCTTTTAAATCAAGTAACAGTTAAAACAATTTGACACAATGACGATGCAGACCATCGTCCACGAGCCGCGTAGCGGCGGCGATTTTTTTTTTTTTTGGGGGGGGGGCTATTTTGAACCCCCCGGCCCGTAAGTGATGTTTTCCTGGCATCTACTAACACAATGGAGACCATAAAAGCAGTGCTTGATAACGTCTTTTAAATCAAGTAACAGTTAAAACAATTTGACACAATGACGATGCAGAGCATCGTCCACGAGCCGCGTAGCGGCGAGGCGATTTTTTTTTTTTTTTTTTTTTGGGGGGCTATTTTGAACCCTCGTAAGTGATGTTTTCCTGGCATCTACTAACACAATGGAGATCATAAAGCAGTGCACGATAACGTCTTTTTAAATTAAGTAACAGTTTAAACAGTTTGACCCAATGACGAAGCGGAGCATCGTCCTCGAGCCGCGTAGCGGCGAGGCGATTTGGGGGCTATTTTGAACCCTCGTAAGTGATGTTTTCCTGGCATCTACTAACACAATGGAGACCATAAAGCAGTGCACGATAACGTCTTTTAAATCAAGTAACAGTTTAAACAGTTTGACCCAATGAGGCAATGACGATGCAGAGCATCCTCCACGAGCCGCATAGCGGCGAGGCGATTTTGGGGTTATTTTGAACCCCATAAGTGATGCGGAGCATCGTCCACGAGCCGCGTAGCGGCGAGGCGATTTGGGGCTATTTTGAACCCTCGTAAGTGATGTTTTCCTGGCATCTACTAACACAATGGAGACCATAAAAAGCAGTGCATGATAACGTCTTTTGAATCAAGTAACAGTTTAATACACAGTAATATCCAGAGTTATCATGTGTTTGGTTAAGTTACCAGATGAGTTGAATATCTTCTGACAATATGTGCACTTCAAAGGTTTCGCTCCAGTGTGCGTTCTTTCTTTTTTCTCTTTTTTGAGGCCTCGGAGCCCCGTCGTTCTGCGGGCCCTGCCATGTAGGGCTTTGTAGGCCTCTAAATAAGCATATTTCTTGCCTGACTGTAAATTTAGGAATTTGTAATTTTCCAACAAACGCATACAAAAGTATAATTAACTAAAAAGTGAGGAAAAATCTCGGATAATTATGTCATTTCAGCAACATTTGTAAATCACCGGTATCGAATTAGAAATGAGCCACGTTTGAATTTTTTGTGACACTGGCAGGACACTAATTGGCTCACCCCCTCATCAGTACGCCATGCAGTGCCCCCGATCTACACCTTGTTGGCGGGAAAATCGCAACTGATCTCCCCTATCTATCTTCTTTCTCTCTTTCTTTCCTTACCTTTACCTCCCCTTCCCTTTCCCTTCTCTTCCTTCTCTCTCTTTTGGTTTGCTTGGGAGGCAAGGGCATTTCGCCCCCGATCCACATGTTGTTGGCGGGATTAATCGCAACTGATCTCCCTTCTTTTCACCCTTTTCTTTTCTTCTTCCTCTTTTTTGTTCCTTTTAGCTCTCCTCTTTCCCTTCCCCTTCTCTCTTTTTTTTTGGCGGGGACAGGGGGAGGCAAGGGCCCCCGATCCACAACTTGTTGGCGGGAAAATTGCAACTGATATCCCCCTTCTTTTCTTTTCTTCTTCCTCTTTTTTTTTCCTTCCCTTTATCTCCTCTTTTCTTTTTTTCCTTCTCTACCTCTTTTTTTTTCTTTGCGGGGCAAGGCCAGCTCGCCTCCCCCCTGGATCCGCGCCTGTGGAACATACCTTCCGGAAATGACCCTCCTTGCCACATCCAAAACAAACCCTGCGCATTCCCCCGCGTACCGCCTAGAGCTGCCGCGGTCTTCTCTAAGCTCTTCTCTAGGCCGTATCCAGACTTTTCGCTAAACTGGATATACGGTTATCTACTAGTGTTAGTGTTAGTGGACAAGGCCCATTAGTGACTATAAAAACATATGCTCTTCCTGGCTATTTGGGAATGTGTCAGTTTGCAACAGAAATGGAGAAACGCGCATTTTGTTGAAAATCATGTGATATCACGAACATTTTATAAATCTCTTGTATGGAATTGAAAATAAGTCATGGTTTAATTTCATTTGGGGGCTAGCGCCCCCAAGCCCCCCCACCAGTACGCCAGTGGCCCCAATGGAGAAGGCACTTAGGATAAAAACAGAAATTAATAATAGTTTTGTACACGACACACGGGAGAGTTGTTACGGACCAACTTGTCAGTTTGAGATTCACACTTATTTAGTGATCTCATATTTCAAACATTCATAATTTTCTCATTACTGGTTTGTTTATTATATTTTTCTGCTTTCGCACAAATGAACTTATTACAAGGGTTGGATTTCCCTTTAATGTGGGCCAACGCTTAATTGGTATACATTTTCAGATAGTTGTGAATTTGATCAACGATCTCCCTGATGAGCTAAAATGATAGTTGCAAAAATCAAGGAATGGAACCTTTCCAACCTTGATTTTGTTGCTTTGATTACTGTCTCACGAGATTCAGTTTATATCACATAAATTTTGTTTTAAATGATTATTATCATTTAATTACATTCGATGATTTTATCTATGGTGATAATGATGTGTATTTATATTTGTATGTATATATTTTATAGGCATATATTTAAATCAAAGTGACAAATAAAGATAACTTATTATTGTTTTATCATTATTTTATTACATGTATTATTATTATTAGTAGTAGAAGTAGTAAAGGGAAGCATATCCCGTTTCCTCTGAAACACCGACCACCCTGTATTTTGTTGTATAGACCCTTTAGAAAATTTGTATTAGATTATAATTATAAAGGAATATATGAATAAATGAATGAATAAGTAAATGAACGAATCAATGAATAAATCATCAATCAATCAATCAATAAATTAATAAATAAATAATAGGCCTACTGGCCTAACGGCAAGACGACTGGTGCATAATTTTTTTATAAAGGCAGGAATAGGTCGGAATTCGGTATATATTTCCACCCTCAATTCCGAAATTTCTTATTTCTGGAGGTTCCTAAAATAATACTCGACTGCTTTATCCTTCCCAACTTGTCTATATTATGCCTCTATTTGGAGAAGAATACAACGAAAATATCTTTTCTCACTTCTACAGATTTGTTGTAGGTGTTGATATTGATATTGATAACAACAATAATTAAGTAATAATAACCAGGGGCGGATCCAGCCGGCGGCAAGGGAGGGGGCCTAAAAAGGGGCCCACTACGTGCGAAAATTGTAAAATCGTGCCGGTCGATTTTTCGCTCAGTGGGGGGTAGTGAGCAAAAAAATAAATAAAAATTTGGCACCCGAAAAAAAGGGTAATTTTTTTTCCCACCGCCACCCCTCCCCCCCTTGGGCGCCAGGGGAGGGGGCCCAACTTCTTCTTTTTTCAAAAAAAGGGTGTTTTTACCTGTTTTTTCTAGGGAGGGCCCGGCCCCGGGCCCCTGGATCTGCCACTGATAATAACAATGATAATATATATATTTTTTTTAAACTGTGATACTACATTATTGAATGTTCCGGAGTTTATTATGAACCGAGACATTCATCATTTCCCAAGTGATCTTGTATTTCACGGAGGCCCAGACCGAGGTTGGAATACAATTGCACGAGGTCATTGGAGCTGAATAGAATATTAACGACGACAGTCACTATAGTATACATCAATATTTTCCTTTGTCAAAAGTTCGGAGAGATAACAATTTGAAGTATACACACAACATCTCCCAGAAGGTGGTCAGGATATTTAATATTCCCATTTCCCGGGATCAAGGCCAATGCCCCCCTCCTCACCAGGGCTACCCCAGCGGCTTTCAGCGGCTACCACCACCATCACAGGGGCGGATCCAGCTTTTTATAAAGGGGGGGGGTTGGGGTGGTATGCGAGGGAGCGTAGCGACCGAGTCCAAGCGAGCGGAGCGAGCGAGGAAAGGTGTGGGAGGGGTGTCCCCTCCCACAGTAGGGAAAATTTTGAAAATCTGTGTGTGAAAATGGCGTTTTCTTGCATCTAAAACACCACTATTTTTGGTATAGAGGTCGTTGCCAAATTAACCCCCATGAAAATTTGTAAAATTAAGTTGCATTTTCCTGCAATGTAAGGCCAGTTAACAACACAGATACAAAGAATTGGGGGCCTTGGAATAAGCACTGTTAGCCTAATACTTTTATTATGAACAGCTTGTCACTGATACTCACTGGCAAATCTCAGTCAAATATGATGGACTGGCAGAAGAGACGCCTTGGATGTTTCTGTACAAATCCCTGAACGACACTTAAAATATCCCCAAAGTTGCCAAATTTTGACAGAAAATCCCCAAATTCGTTTTTCATAAAACTCAATATTATTTTCATTCCCAAATATTTATTTTCATCCCCAAAGACTTCAACAATCCCCCAATTTTTTTTTTTTTAATGTGGGGATTTTGGGGATGAGAATCGGCAACGCTGGCCTAGCTTGTCACTTCGGCGGTGGCCCGTGTCCTCAAAAAGCTGATGGGGGGCAAGGGACTCTGTGACATTTGTTCGCCCAACCCCCCTCCCCAAAAAATAATAATAATAATAATAATAATAATAATAATAATAATAATAATAATAATAATAATAATAATAATAATAATAATAATAAATGAAATAAATACATAGAAATAGAATAAAATAAAATTACAAGTTTAAAAAAAAAGATAAGATTTAAAAAAATGGTCCCCGGATTTTTTTTTTGGGGTTGCAACCCCCCCAACCCCCCCTCTAGATCCGCTTCTGCATCACCATCACCTTCATGCATGCACTTTCACGGTTCCACCACCACCATCACCATTCACCATCATCACCCTCACCTCCATTCCACCGTGACCAATCGACGCCGAGTATAGCTGATTAGGACAGTACAGACTTAATTTTCTGGATGCTATAACAAATTAATAACAATCATTATCAGTGAATTCAATGGGCAAGTCAGATTTTGGCTTTTAGGTCAAATGTTTTTGAGATATGACAAGGTTGAATCGGGAATCATCACAAAGGCTCCTGCATTAAGTTCGCAGAAAGTTCATTACACGACCGTCGAGGTCGGATTCAGTTGCTAAGACACCAGACGCGGCCACGTTGTTTAATGAAAGAGGGAAGGCCAGCATCTTAAATAGAAGATGAAGTTGTTTTGAAAATATTTGTTAATATCTTTACAGATTCTAAAAAATATTATAGTATACCGCTTAAATTATTTTTGAGCGAAGTATTGTTTGCAAATTACTTTAATTGTGTGTGAAAAATGTATATGTTTAATTATTCTTGACACCGAAACACCTAAAACAGTAATGGAATCGTCCACATTAGCAAACTTCGCCAATTCGGAGTTTACGAAAGTTTTCTCAGTAGCACCGTATTCGTCGAAATATTACAATTTGTAGAATTGTGTGTGAATTTCATCGGTAAACATACATATTAGGTTGATATCGAAATATTGGTTTCATCAGATATAGTGTCTTCCTCCTGTGAAATCATTAGAGGTAAGATATTTAGAAGGTTGCAATGTGATCATCCACGATGACTTTTAGTTTAGTCCGAGTCTGATGAACGTTCCAGCGTCCCCGAGCTTCAAGTCCCCGAGCCTAGCGGACTAGCCTATCCCACAAATCGCTAAGCTGCTAGCTGGATGGTTTTCTGTGCATGATCATGATGTTCTCTCATGACATTAGTATTACTAGATCTAGATCTATATCTAGAACTTTGTTTGCACCAACCAATATTGAGTAGATCTGGACTTGGACAGGGTTATTTTATTCATGTTTATTCTACTTATTCATTTGTCAGTGGAGACGCACGGCTGATTTGGGAGACTCTCCCATTTTGGCATTTGATTTGACTTTGAGTGAGACTGAGTGAGAGTGAGAGATTGTCTTCCATAAAGTCATAGTCATACTGCCATTATTATTGGAGACTTACTTAGCCTAGGCTTATTAGCTTACAAAAATCCAAAGGAAACAACATCAACAAGGAGGCAATTTTGTCTCTCTATTCTCTAATTGGTCAGTAGCCTGTTTGGACTTGGACTCTTATTGGAGCAACTTTACTTTAGAATATCCCACCACAAAAATTGACAAAACGTTTGTAGGTTACTAAACACTTCACCAATGAAACTAAATCTCAAGTCAAGACTTAAGCTTTTTAAGTAATACTAAACCTAATCCTAACCCTAACTCTAACCCTAACTATAACACTAGGTCTTCGACGTTTATGTACATTAACCCTATTGGTGGGGTATTCTAAAGTTTGTGTAGACTGTTTTTCTATGGATCATAATAAAAACTTATGAAAAATGATTAATTTTTAGAGTATGATGGGGTGACCTAAGTTCAGAGATTTTTAAAAATATATTAAAAAGTGTGATATTCGATCCGTGATTTCTCATATTCTACACAAATTTATTTATTTAAATTATTACCAAATGGACTGCAAATTTTTCGTCTCTGGGTAATTTCAGGTTCCTCTTTCCATTGCCATTGGTCGTATCAGATTTTCGAAATCTTACTGTTTTTTTGAGATAGCGAATTAAGGTCATGCGCGAACTATATCTATGGTCTTACCACCATACAACTGTAGATGGTCAAAAGGGGCAAGTTTTCATGAGGAATTTGCTCATCATATTTTTATTTTGAGCGTAGGTAATCCGTTTGCAGCAAATGTAAATAAAGGAAATTTGTATTCCAATAGGACTCTTACTTAGGAGACTGTTTCCCAAATAGTAATAAATAATACGCTACCAAAAATCTTGACAAAGTCTTTATACAAAGACAGTCTCCCAAATAGGAGATACACAATGTAGTCTCCCATATCGGCTGTCAGATACAATACTGGTAAATGGTTAACATTTTGCATTAGATCAGTACTTATGACTTTAAGTCCTCTAAATACTAAGTCCCACATTTGATTTAAAGACAAGAAATTTGTGCAATCCTTTTATGGTAAGTAATAAAATCATTAAATGCATCCAGTCAAGGTCTATCAAAACTCTTATTTGATATTATGGCTTTATGGCTTTTATGCATGTTTAGTTTGAGTTTGACTAAACTTGTATTGTGTAAGTTAGATAGTTCTGATTTGAATAGCCTGGGGCTAAAGCAATTGTGTAGAGAAGATGAAAATCTACATACTGTACATACAGTAGATCTATAGATTTTCGACCAGTAGATCTACAAACATGTGAAGTATATCTAGAGTCTAGATCTAATAAAATCATTAAATTCATAAAGCAAGAAATAGACTTACTGCCAGGTCTATCAAAATGCTTTAAATCAACCCCTTTTATTTTATGCGTCATTATACCCAGTTGGTAATGGAGTAAAGGAGGGTTATCTAGATCTATGCACTTTCATTTCTTTCTTGTTCTTTTGCAGAGCCTACACATGTATTTCTAATTCCATCGTAACCTAGCCCTCACTGGTCTTCTAAAGCATACAAGAACTGGTGGAAGAATAGATGTAGTTCCCAAGGTCTGAAACAGCTTTCCAGTGCGCAATGGGGTGTGGAAATTCCACTCCGACGAACAGCAAGAATAATTCACTGGCAACTCTTGACAGCAACTCTAGACCAGGAAGCAAGACTGTTCTAACCAACAAAAGCCTTGAGTCAGTGCTTAGAGACAATGGGGAGCACAGAGCAGACAGTCGTACCTCCTGCAGGGACAGTGGCATTGACAGTGCCAAGACATCAGATGGTCGTAGGAGACAGGCTGCCAATCAAGAATCAAGCTCACAATCAAACAATAACGAGACAAAGTCGTCCAGTGAGCCTCGTGTCTCGCCTACGAAGGCTATGGCTTTTGAAGTGATGGTAGACCATGACAAGGACCAAGGGGCAAGTATTATTGCCAGGCATCCACCCAGGAGATTACAGGTGAGTTGATTGTCGTTGTATTCATAAAATGAAGAGCACAAATTGTACACTTGTGGAATGGTTGCAAATTGAATTGTTTTTAATGTTACCCAGTAAAGTATTGAAGAAAATCATTAATTTGACATTTCCTTTTAAGGAAAGTAGGTTACTACAAGCTGTAGGGAGATGCTTGGTCATCTCCTTTTTGGTGCATGGAGTGCAATGTTTCCTGAAGTTCGCACTGATTGAGTTTTTTTTTTTTAGTATAATATTTGAACTTTACCATATGTGTGAAAAGAGCAGTGAGCCAGTGACCATATTAAATTAATTCCCATCCTATTAATGACAAGATTCATGTAAGCAATAAGATCAAGAATGTTGTAATAACTATGAATATACTATGAATATATTTTGGTTTACCTTTCTCTTGATACATCTCAAAACTGCCATCCATTTTAATACAAATTGGTCTGCATTCATGTTATGCAAACTGTCGCTACAATTAGGCCAAAAATCTCTTTGGTTTCCATTGAAATAACTGGTCATCATTTCCAGACTGCAAAATACACTTTGGATCCATACAACCTGATCCCTTTCTTACTGCAAACAGAAACAACTTCAATTCGTTTACTTAGCAGGCCATTAATTCCTGTCTGCAATTTTCTTTTTTTATCACTGGCTGATACTTGGTTTCTAAGCGAGTGCTTGCTTAGCAAACAATGTGTGTGTTTATTAAAAGGGTTTGTCAAACAATGACTGAATAGAACAGAGATTTGCCAAGAAACCAATAGGTGTGGGGTGTTCATTTGGCTAGTAGTGTTAGCTGGTCAAGTATCCAATGTGTGTGTTAGGTTTAGCTTATGGTGGTCAAGGTCTTTTTTTTATTTTTGTTGAACAACATCATTTTTGTGTGCAAATAATAATAATAATAATAATAATAATAATAATCTTTTAAAGTCCACTCCAAATTTTATTAAGTTAAACCGAAAATGGAAATTCTTTTTGCCCAATTGATCGTGAGCCTGGCAGCCACTGAGCAGCGCCAAATCGACATTGCTCTATCCCCTTATTGTTGAACGCCAAACAAGTTAGCAGCAACTCCCATCTTTTAACGTCTTTTGGTATGACGCGGCCGGGGTTCGAACCCACGACCTCCCGGTTGTGAGGCGGATGCTCTACTGACTGAGCCAACACACCGGTGATACTTCTCTGAGATATGTACATGTAGACTGAATAGCTTTTTGTACTGTCTATTTTCAAAGTATAGTTGGATGACTCATTTCCAGACACCTTTGTAGATACTGAGAGCTGTGAAAGATTGATGAAAGTAGTCCTACAATGTAGTTCACAACATTTCAGGCTTTTTCAGCTCACATTTGAAGAAGAAAAAAAATCAATGTCCAATACCTGGAGTCTAAACTGTTGTCATGATTTACATTTAAGGCTCGTTCAGATATGAGGCTGCAAAACCACAGTAAAAAAAAAAAAGATGAAGTAAAGTGTAATATGCTTCCCTTTCTGTATCTGTAACATATACATGTAGCTCATTAAATACATGCAAGTCCTTTGTTGCATGCAGTTTTCATTCATTTACAAGTAAACAAAAATAAATAATAAAAAAATTGAAAAAAAAAAAATTGAAAAAAAAAAAAATTGCTGCAGTGTTTTGCAGTGGTTTACCGCACCGTATCTAAAGAAGCCATTACTTATATATAGTACAGTAATAGCTCTATTCCCTTGTAAGTTTTTGTACTTTTTTTTTCACCTACAGAAATTAGAAATCAAAAGGGAACCAACTCTTACTGCAGATATGATTGAGGAAAAACTAATGGAGTCTGAGGAGAGAAGGAGACAGGTATGACAAGACATCCATTTTGTATGGTGTACGTCACAGTATGATGTTTGGTTAATAGATAAAGATATGCCCAACTTTCTCCCCCCCCTACATGAACCCACTAAAAATGTTTGAGGGAAATATAATGGAGACTGCAGAAAGAAGAAGGCTGGTGTGACAAGACATGTATGTGGTAGAATTTTGTTGGTTTAATGGATTAAAATATACCAAATTTTCATCTCTCCCCCACCAAAAAATAAGTAATCTTGAGTTGAGACTATAGTAGGGCTTGACACTGAATGTTGCATTTTAAACATAGTCCCCAATGCACACTGACCCTAAGAACATCAATCCAGATCCTCTGCAAAATGAGTGAGTCCAGAACTTGAATACTGTAACAGTAATTAAAAAAGAAATAGCAGGATTTTGTTTCCCCCTTTTTTTTAAGGGGGTATCATGCACCTTTATCAACAACGTACATGTAGTGCACCCGAAAGAATCTAGATCAATTGCAATACACCAAGAATTGAGCTTTATGTCATTTCTCTCTAGGTCCTTGAAGAACGAGGTCAGAGTTCAAAGAGGTCATCTAGGAGGCGGAAAGAGCTGATACTTGCAAGGCAGTTTGGTAACATTCAAGACAGTGCAGAGCATAGAGTGAAGGTATGGTTGCATTGAAAAATTGTCATCTTATTTGTTGAAAATTGTGGTCTTGAAACATCTAGAGACATACATGTAGATGAACTTTTATTTTCTCCAAGCATGTCAATTTTACTTGAAAATGGGAAGTTTAGTGTGACTGTGGACTAAATAGGTCCCAATCTTTAATAAATTTATTATCCAGTGATCCATCAGATCTGACACTCATTGAATTTCCCAAATGGGTCAATTTAACTTTCAGATTGAGTAAATATATTTTTTTTAAAGATGATATTATAACAGGTATTTCTTGTTAGGATGGGACATCAAAAAAACAAAAACACCTAAATATCCTGCTTTTACTTCCCTTGCCTAATTAATTGTCATTGGAGGTTGATTTGTCGATTATTGGTTTTAGTGTATTATAATAATTTGATTAATAATATTTATATCCATTCATTAATATCACACCCATGCATACCAGACCTCCAGGTTTCCTTCAATCAAAGTGTCAAGGATAAATCATTGTTAATCCTTTTTGTTCATGTCCAAACAAATAGCTTGAGGAAAAGATTGACTCTGCCAGCAAGAACCGTTCCAAGGCTCAGGCTGACGTCATTGCCAAGCAGAAGAAGAGAGAACTGAGAGCCAAGCAGGCCAAGGAGAGGGCTAGGAGGATGAGGGAGGAGGAGAATGAGGAGAATCACTTTGATGTAGAGAAGGATGAGACTTTCAATGCAGAAGATGGTGAGTATGTAAGCGAAGTACAGTGAAACCTGTATATAAAGACTGCTCAAAGGAGACAAGAAAAGGGGTCTTTATAGGCAGTTGATCTTTATGTGAAGGTGGTCTCCATGTACTAGTTCCTGTACATAAAGTTTTCAATAAGAGATGATTTTCAAGGGAAACAAAATGTGTTCTTTATGAACATGTGGTCTTTCTATACAGGTGATTACTGAAGCAGGTTTTACTGTTTTATATTCAAGATTTATGTGTATACGTGTGCATAGGAATCCATATTTAGCTATTTGACTTTTCTTCCCTTTTTGAAGAATTTAAAGGGAAAGACCAGTATTGGGAACCCCCCCCAAAAAAAAATTGAAATGGAAGCTGTTATTACCAATCATGTGAAAGAATATGTTTGTACTAATACGTGATGATAAAAATTTTGCTGGGAAACCACCTAATAATTGATATATTTGGTAAATTATTATATCTATTGGGACCAAATAGATATCGCGCACGTGGTCGTGTAGTCCCATATACATCTTTCTGTGTACAGTGCTTGTAACTTTACGAAGACTGGGCCAAATTTCTTATCATTTTGATGATTCCAGAACCTTGCAGTACACACCAATACTTATATGCTAGATGATCAACCTTTTCTGATCGATTTCACAACGTTTCTTTCACAATGCAATCGCATGACCATAACTGGCCTTAATCTTTAAAGAAACTTTCTCCATAGAAGTAATAGAAAACTTTGTCATCAAATGGATTAGATATTTTGTGAACTACAAAATAAAATTGTTACTGTATTGAACAGTTGGTTGCGGATTGGGTTTATTTGATGCAAGGCAGGATGTTTCACCTCACAAACAATAGTGGGCAGCTGCACTTTTATATGTGTTTCCTTGAACAAGGTGTAACAAAAATGAAAGTATGGTAGATAACATGTACGTAGACTGTGCAGGTTGTCTTAATGAGCTCTTTAATGTATTGGTAAGGCTCATGTTTATCTTCAAGTGTCAAGTTTCAATTTTTATTCTACTCATTAAAAGAAAACTGATAAAAAACATATGCAAATATACCTTTTTAAAAAACACATGCACATAAATATATACTTATCTATATAAGTAAATGAAAAGGATTCTTTCGTTTATTTATTTTATTTGTTGTCTTATTTTAATTGAGCTGCCTTTTTAGTTAGAAAGCTGCTTGACCAAAGGATTCTGCAGCCAAATAATAAAAACACATTTACAAAGATATGAATACATAAACAATGAACATTTGCATTGAACATAGTATAAGGTATAACAAAATGAATAAAGCAAGAAAAGAGAGTGCACATAACAACAGAAAAAATAGAGAAAAAAAGTTATAAATGAATTTAAATATTTTATAAGCAAAAGAATGACTAGATAGATTGTTGTTGTGTGAAAGAAAGTAGTTTGCAGTATTTCTAAGAATGTCAAAGAATGTAAAGAAGGCTGTAATACATTCCTTATAATGGAGCCTTGGTAATGAAAACATCTCTTAAATTATTCTGCATTTATCAATATATATATAGTGAACATGGTAATTGCATGCCTGATATTAACTTTCATCATCCATATTGTGGTGGTCCATTTTCCTTAAAAGGGAATACCGGTATCAAACATTTTTATATTTCAACAATTACCGAAAGGTCATTTGCTTGTGTGAACAGTCAGTTTTGGTAAATGTACATTGAACAATCATATCCTTGTATGTTTGTACAGATGTGGACTCTTGGTTGGATGGTGATAACAATGCTGGCCTTGGATCTGCATCCACCACGTCAGAGAGGATCTATAATGGTAGGAGTAGTCCTACCAAGAAGGTACATAGCGATGGACCAAGAGTCGACAAGAGCCTTGACTATGCTTCGGACTCTGATGAGAATCAAGGATGGACAGGCAATGCGTATGGCGCAGGTCAGGCAGCAGCGAAAGATGACTTCTTTGACACGTAGGAAACATGTGGATGGTTATGTTTGACTTCATGCCCTGTGAAGAAATACAAAGCAAGAGACATGGAATAGACAAGAGGCTGGATGTAGCTCAAACTCCAGTGATACTGACACTTGACTTATAGGTTGGACTGGCAGTCAGCAGTTACAGTTACTTCTTTGACACTTCAGAAACACTTGGCTACTTGTGTTTAACCTGAGGTGCCATGAAGAAGATCAAATAGATTAGAGGTAGACAAGGGCATTAGCCATTGCTCAAAGCTCACAGGAGAACAAAGGCAGCTAATGCCAAAGTCTAAAACACATAATACAGGTCAGGCAGTATTAAAATAAAGGGACATCTTTGACCCTATGAAAGCATTTGGATTTCTACTTATCACTGGAATGAGAGTATCTTCAAACCTTACTCTCCTGGGACTTTGATCTTTCCTTTGCAGCTTTGGAGAAAGACAGTGGCCGCTGATTTTATGCACACACACTAATGGACCTTGACATTTACATATGCAACTAGTAAACATGATATATGACAATCCAGTGTCTGCCATGAGTAACTGTTCACCTGCATGATCATATACGATAATCCCTATACTATTCAAAAACATTTTTTTGGAATTACTGTATGGCAATTTTCAGGTACATGTAGCCTATCCATTTTAGCCTAAAATGTGAATGTGTATAAATGCGATGTTACAAGTATGCAGAAAAGAGCCATTTTAAAGAATGTTTCTTAAAATGTAAGAACTGGAAATCTAAGGGGACCACCAAGGCATGACCACTCCGCTTGTGACTTGAATATTCATAAAATTATATATTGATTTAAAATTGAATCAGTAATGTGTTTTCACATGTTTGTTAAGTTATTTGCAGGTTTTATTTTTATTTGATTATTTTTTCTTTAATGTTAGAGTAATCTGGATACTAGAATGCAGGTACATTGTTAATTCATGCCAAATTTATAGTTTTATGCAAAGTGGCTTCAGGGATATATCACCTTTAAGAAGGATTTAAAAGAAAACATTAATTCACAATCATGCCATCTTGTGCATGGTTTTATCATGTAAAAATGCAGTTTGTGAATTTGATTGAAGTGCTGATGTTACAAGATATCACATTCTTAAGCAATTGATTTATATTTACACTTGAACATGTTTAGATGTGTCATGGTCACATGGTTCGAGTCCTGCCGCGGCACTAATGTCCTTTGGCAAGACATAAATGTACATTTTGCCACTCTCTATCCAGGTGTTAAATGGGTACAGGTAGGTAGGAATTCCTTGAATGCTTTTAGCACCGAAATCAGTAGCCTAGCAGAGCCAGGTAATATTGGAGCACCTTGAGCACCTTACCTGGTGGATATGTTAATATTATAATGTATATATACATATTACATTCCCATATCAATGCAGCTTTTCTAGTGTCTATTCAAACTTGTGTAGAGGATTTTATGCTCTTGACCATTTTATGTGAATCCGTCCATTTCATTTTTGTTGGTAATATGGTGCTATGAGGATGTACATACTGTCCAAAGAGTTTGCTAGGCCTAACTTTATTTGAAGAGGCCTTACTAGTAGGTAAAGAGTGCATTAAATGTACCTTCACAGAGACTGTGTAAAAATAGTGAAAATATGATGGATTTTAGTCATTCAAATACATGTTTTCTTTTTCAATTACATACTGTACATTCCACATTACCAACTATTGCTGTTCTTGTCAGCAAAAGAATCTAGATACACCTGTACTTATATTTTGATTAAATCATAATAGTCAACATTTGTGTACACACGTATTATCTGTAGTTCTTTCCAAACCACAGGTAGAAATGTAAAGTCTGTAAGGTCATATCAGCTTTGGTAAGGGGGAGGATAAGAGAACAACAAAAACTAGTTAAATGTTGCTGTTGTTTCATAACAAATCTTTGATACAAAATTTGCATTCAACTCTGATGAATAAAGAGTTTGAAATAGACAAGAGTTCCATGCTCAACTGCTATTTCTGCATGAAACATTTCAGTGAATAGCTTTGAAAAAGAAATACAAATATATATTTATATTAAGGCTGAATTCAATTTTAGCTGCAACAGATAGCCTTGCAGTTGAGAGAAATAGTAATTAATTTCAGTGTGGGCTTTCTAGAATGATATTTCCTACTCCTTCCTGCGACTGTTTTTTAATTCTGATCCATTTATCATCTGTCACTCTGTATACAAAATAGTACATTTTATATTATTTTGATATGTAATGGGATATGAAAATGGATTTTCTCTCTCGTGTCAATCCGTGCATATTTAGTTGCATTTACTGCAGCTCTCTGTACTTGCACCTGGCTGAGGAAACGATTTGCTTTGTGGATGTGTCATATTGGAGGATTTTGTATTCAAAGCTTCTCAGAAAAATCTATGCAAGCAGGTGGAGATGTTTATGATTCGA
This sequence comes from Mesocentrotus franciscanus, assembly GCA_037976565.1. Taxonomy (NCBI): domain Eukaryota; kingdom Metazoa; phylum Echinodermata; class Echinoidea; order Camarodonta; family Strongylocentrotidae; genus Mesocentrotus; species Mesocentrotus franciscanus. The sequence goes on along the minus strand of CP137669.1, from coordinate 29,689,224 downwards.
GGGAAAATACTTTGTAATCACAGATTAATATTGCATGCTATAATGCAATTTAGAATGAATTAATTATTGAATTTGAATCTAATATGAGGATAATGATGATATAGAAAATAACTTCCTATATTGGGTATATAATTTTGATTTGTGTAATGGTGATTAGTCTAGTGTATGGAAATGAGTAGCATTTTGAATATATAAACTTTGAAGTGCATACATTATAATATAGGGGTTAAATAGAGATCACAATTGCACTAAATAATCCTAGAGTATCCACATGACAAATATCAGGAATTACCACACATTTTATGAGAATACTTAGATTGATTTAACCAATATACAACACACTTGATGATGGCACTTTGTACTTAGCCTACAATATGCGCAGTGTTCTTTTCTTTTTTCTTCAATATCAGATTAGCTGAATATAGTTATTTAAGCTTAAAGTTTTATAACATTCTTGTTTTATTAATTGATACTTTTTGCTTGGGAGATGATGTATATTATTAAAGTTAGATTTATATATTTTTTTTCTTTAATGAGTTCTTGAAGAAGAAGAATTTCAGTAGATCATGAGAGAGTAAGACATCAAAGTCTTCCAAAAACAAATATGATGTAGTTTAAGTGAAAGTGTTCCATTTCAAGTCTATTTATATACTTCTGTTTGGACTGATATTTCGTTTTTGGACATTTCATGATATACATGCATTTCTCATTTGGTGTATAAATGTGGGCATTAACTCCTATCCTCAATCACAGAGTTAATCCAGTTCCAGGCTCAACATTGGCTATGTATCCATTCTTCGACAATGAACATTACTCAGTAATATATTGTCATTTGTATTCATATTTAAGAAAAAGTGGGGTAAAATTAGGGGGGAAAAGAATGAAACCAGCTTCTTTTTTTTCTCAACACATTCATTTGAATGTACTTAAATGTGCCATGTCACTGCCTTAATCAATCATTTCACTAGCAAATATTGATATGCCATACAAGGATTATCAATACTATATCATGAGTAAGATATTAACTTTATGAAATTCATTGTGGCATATGGTCCACAAAATTACTTACTTTTGTTGTTTGTGCTACAAAATTTTCTGCATTTTTCTGATTTTCTGCATTTTGAAGGAAAGCTGTACATGTAATTTTACGAAAATGAGTCGCTGTGTAAATTGCACATGAAATGGTTTGGAGTAGCAATGTATTATTAACTCCTACAAATTTTAACCTTGATATTTATTTAGTGTGTGTCAAGTGAAACATATAAAGATTGAAAACCAAACTCATATATTTTGTGTGTGCCATGAATAGCATTCATGAACAAAGATTTTAACATATAAACCATATATATTTAATTTGAGGTTGTCATATACTGATGCATGCATGTGCTGTATTATACAGAACAGTGTGAGTGACTTTTCCATTTATGTGAAATAAATAAACATATTTGAATGTATGTAGACTTTAAAAATTGTTTGTAGTTGTGTCTTATTTTAGTTGTAGTAGCTTAATGATGAAAAGGTTCAAAGGAAATTGAGATTAAGCAGATATGCACAGTGTAAACAAAAAGAGGGAGAAATGGGAGGGAGGGGGGGGGGCCGAGAGAGAGAGAGAGAGAGAGAGAGAGAGAGCACGAGAAGGGGTGATAATGACTGTCATAAATTATAAAGAATATCTAAATTATACAGTAGGCTTGCGGGTGCACCATTTCCATTTGAGTCTGTAACTCGTTCATCATGCATTCCTCTAATTTCCCTAATAATTGGCGTGCCTGACCATTGTCGTTGGACAATACTTGGGGGAATGAGGGTAGTTTGCAGGGAAAGGTGGTAAATGCATTGGCAAACCGGTTCGCCTACATGTGTGTCAACTTTCAAAAGTTTCACAAAATTTGCTCCGCACAGATGTTTTTTTTTTTTACGGTGATGAGTCTGTAAAGAACTTGAGTCCATTTGTAATTTTTGTTTTATAATGATAAATTATAGTGGAGTAATTATTGTCCTCTTAGATATGTTGATGTAGATTACGGTAAAGCTATTTTTTAATGTAAAGCGCATAGAGAATTAAGTGTTAATCATCATGCGCTAAATAAATCGAAAGTTATTATTATTATTATTATTATTATTATTATTATTATTATTATTATTACTACTACTACTACTACTACTACTACTACTACTACTACTACTACTACTACTACTACTATTATTATTATTATTATTATTATTATTATTATTATTATTATTATTATTATTATTATTATTATTATTATTATTATTATTATTATTATTATTCTTATTATTGTTATTATTATTATTATTATTATTATTATTATTATTATTATTATTATTATTATTATTATTATTATTATTGATCACCCGTATGACCCGAATGACCGGTCCCCCCTCCCACTTAAAATGGTGTTGATCGAACTCTCTCTCTCTAGCTCTCTCTCTCTTTTAACTGCCGCGCCGAGCCGCCGACACGTCAAGTGCTAATATCCCCTCCTCCCCTCCCCCTTTCCTCGCCAACCACTAAATATTATGTTCGAATAGTCCATCATCACCCTCGAGCGACCCTTATATTACCACAACCCCGTCCCATGCACCCCAACCTCCAAACAGAATATTTCTTCCTACACCACAACAAAAACCAAAACAACGGTGCGCCATCTACGGAAACTTTGCACAATATGTTTTGCGAGTACCGTCTAGTCCACTAGTCTCGAGTACTCAGCTAGCTAGCGCTAGCTACATGCAATGAGCCCGGCTTCGCCACGCCTGAGCTACACCGATACAAATCTGGCGTGTACCGCTCCTAATCAGACTATTTCTGCTGCCTATCGTATATCTCGAACGTAAGTGCAACGTTTGTAAGCGTAATTCTGAGGACGTTCGAACTTGGAGGGTTTAGAGCCTTTGGACTCTTTTCATCATGGAATCCATTGCTAGTGAGAGGAAGGGAGGACTGTTTCCCAGTGCATCTGCTATCAAAACAGCGACACGACTAGAAAATGAAGAAGGTGAGAATATGATTACGTTATGATTCACAACTCTACTCTCTAGACTCTGTCTCTACTCCTCTAGCTCAGGAAGATGAGAACCCTGTCTAGCTCAATTCTCAACACTAAACTGTAAAAGTCAATAGACCATCCATTATTTATTACATATATATTTGTCCGACACAAGCTGGTCGCGCGCGATGACAAATCTGAACTCTAAATAATTGACAAACTAGAATCATGACATCAAGTAATGATATTGATAAAGTTAAAGTAATATTAATAATACTCTAGATCTATTCTAGATCTAGAAGAATCTACATAAATATTATTTATTGATGATTCTTCTATACCCTGACATTGTGTGTCTGGATATCAACAGGTTGTGTTTCCGAAGAGATGATTTAAACCGGCAATTTATAAATTTGAAGAAGTTTACAAGCTATTTTTCATGAATCTTCTAACTCCGAATCTAACTAAGACTTATGATGGATAATATATTATTATAAAGGACAATTATTCATGATGGTTTGTGCTATTTGATGAATATTTCCATTAAATTTGAAGGCTAAAGTAAAGAGAAGTCTTTGTTTAAAAAGTATAGACCCCTAGTCTAGATCTATATAGTCTAGACTAATTTTCGCATAGACTAGCTAAAGTCTACATGTAACTGTAAATAAAACAAATGTATGGATATTAAATGCCTCTTTTCAAACTGTAGTAGTACTAGTCTGGGGAACTATTCTCACATTTTCACTCTTCCCATGGCATTGTATTTCATTTACAGAACCGAATTGGCTCTCCAATCAAAGCTTCGATCCAAATGTAGCTCAGTCCAGAGCTCATTGTCATGAAGACCAAGATGCCTACAGTTTCAAGCAAGAGACCAGTGTCACAGTTCATAACCGACTAGACAATAGTTCATATCAAAGTCTTTCCGCCAAGCTCCTACAACCCTCTGTAAAGGAGGAATACATGATCATACCTGATGAAAATGATCCATCAAGTTCAGCAAATTTAAGATGTGATATAGTGGTAAAAACAGAAAGGGATGAGAGGAAAGAGGTGTTACAGAGAGGGCAGGCTGATTCTGATTCAGTTTCGAGTAATGAAGACCTCCACAGAGAGGAAAAGCAAATAACTTCCAGAGTGAAGGTAGAAGATGTGAAGCGTGAACCACCAAACAGGGATAAGAAGCACAGAAGCAGAGAGGATTCTCACAGACATAAGAAAAGTAGAAAGAGGCATCACAGGTCAGACTCTAGCCCTGAGAGAGACAACAGGAAACACAAACAGAAAAAGAGCAAACATAAGGAAGACAGGGAGAAAAAGAAGCAGAAAGGTGATAGAGAAAGGAGCTCCAAGGAGTACAAGAGGTAAAATTACAAGCCTTTATCTCTAATTATAGCTCTTCATTTTTTTATATAATTGAATAAAAAGTTATCAAACACTCTCATACATCAATCCATACTTAGCTGAAACATGTCAAGACACTTAAAAAAAACACCCTACATGTTAAACAGTGATGTTTTTCAATGCCTTGAGAATTTCAGTGCCAAACATTTTCCTTGTTCTGTCACTATTTATATGCTTTGCTATGATTAGGCGAACTATGCTATGAATGTCTTTTTCATATGTTCTTTACTAAGGAATGATAGAATATGGTAATTACTATTTAACAAAAGGGGTTTCACCCTTATATCTTTATACATGTATCTCAATTCAGTTTTAAGTCGCCTAACACTTTATATTCGATCTCTTCATGATTTCAGCCACAAAGCTCGACCCTCGTCTATATGGATCGATGACATTGGTTTCATACCAGAGACTCCTTTCTATGTGGATGAAAAATCAGACAGGAACAATCTTTGCTTCAAGACACTTAACCACACAGACCTTGCCTTCTACCGAAGACTTGGAAAATCCTGCCTTGGACTAGATAGTGAAAAGCAAATGGTAGACTGGAGAGATGGGAAGGATAAGAAGAAAGGAAAGAAGCATTCAGGCAATGTTAGAAGGTACTTTGAACAAGTTTTTACCATTGATGATGTGGAAAGAGTTCCTGCTGCAGAGAGAAAGCAGGATGAAAGCGGAGGTATGGATACGATTCTGGAAAAGAACAGTGTAGAAATGCCTTATATACCTTTCAAGCCCTCTATGAATAATTACACAACCAATAATGAATGTGAGAATGTTTCGCAAGTCCCAGAATCTAGCGAATCTGGTGGAAGGGGCTTGTCCGAAGAGGTTGCTTCATATAACAGACACCTCCAAGAACACCCCGGTGACATCGCAAAATGGCTAGAGTTTGTGCAGTTTCAGGACCAAGCATTTCAATCCATCAACTCGCAAGTGTTTGATGATCACAAAAGCACCATGCCAACCAAGACCTCCAAGAGAGAACAGTTCATTATTGAGAAGAAGCTGTCCATCCTGGAGAAAGCTCTGAAGTTGAATCCCCTAAACGCAGAGCTCCAGCTGGAGCAGATAGAACTATGCAGGGAGACATGGGAGTTGGGCAAGCTCTCTAGGCAGTGGGACTCTGTCATTAGACAACACTCAGAGAATCTCATGATGTGGAAGCAGTACCTGGCATTCAAGCGTTCCTCTTTCAGCAAGTTCACAGTTTCAGGTATTGCATCGGTCTACAGTAGGTACCTGAATGCAATGGAGGCTCAGGACACTGCTATCAAGTTAGGTCAGTTCTCAGTAAGCTAACTAATTTGAAGCGTTAGAGTCGTGTAGCAAGCTAATTAATGATACTGACAACCTATTTTATCTTTCACAGACTTCACATTTTCTGACCATCTTAATAAGCAGGCACTTATATTTGTCACAATGTTTGGTGTCAACTAAAATATTATTTTCTGTCACAAACTAGTTTTTAATGGAATTTGTCATTTGGGTAGAATTTTTAGTGATTTATGGCATTGGAAGATGCAACCTATGAATTTTATGAAAGAATACAACAGCATGGTTGATTATTAAATTTGGTAAAAAATAAGTTGTTAATAATTGGGAAGTGATAAATTTCATCATTCATTCTTCCATATCAGATATTGTGATACAGATGTGTCACTTTTGGAGGCAGTCAGGACATACAGAAAAGGCTGTAGCATTGCTTCAAGCTCTAGTGGAATTCAACTGCTTCTGCCCAGAGAAAGTAAAAGAGTCTACTACACTTGAAGGCAAGGTAAGCAGAGTCGAATGAGGAAAGGAAAATATGACACTGATTGATTAAAAGCTGGGAATTCCTGTATTAAGACAAGAAAAATAATTGATGTGGCTGACAGAGGCAATTTAACTTTTTTTGTCCTTTTATTACTTGCTAGGCTGTTGGAATACTCTGGTTCTTTTTCCAACAGTTATCAGTATTGTCCTGGACCATCTGAATGCACAACGGAAATTGTTTGTTCATCAAATCAATGACATAGTAGTCATATGATATCTTAATTTCTTTTCTGGATTACTTACTACAAGAAGACCAAGGAATTGATATGTAATGTAATAAAATACAATGACATTGTATAATTGACTCTAATGTTTATTTTTAAAAACATAATTTTCATTTATTTCAGATTGCCTTCTTTGAGCCATTTCTGGATAGCAATGAACCTCGATTTGGACAGCCTGGTGCAAAGGGATGGGCTAAGTGGCTCGAACAAAAAGAGAAAGGGGGATGGTCCAGCCAACTACCAGGTGAGGTTAAAGTTCAGGATGCTAAAGAAGTTTTTTGATTATTTTTCCTGACTGTTCAGAAAGAACATACTTGTAGATAAGCAATCAGTAGATTTACTAATTGAAGTCCTATCCAAGGAAATAGGTAGTTGAATATAATGCTAATAGGGCACTAGTGCAGTGACTTGTTACAAACTGGGAAACTCCCAGTTATGACATGTAGTTATTGCCTCTATTTCTTGCTAGAAATTCAGAGGTTTGTTACAATTCTTTCCAAATTACTTTGGTATTACTAGTACATTGAAGTAATGAAATTGCTGTGTATGTATTTTTTTCATTGATATCCTAGATTCCAAGGGTAATGATGAAGATGATTCTGTGATCAACAAAACACATCTTGAGTGGCAAGCCTGGCTGCAGGAAGAAATCCACCGTGAACGCATCCACTTCCTCCCATGGCAACCTGCTGGTGGACAGACAGAAGATGACTGTGAGGATCCTGAAAGGATGGTCCTGGTAGATGATATCACTCCTTTCCTCATCAGTCTGGACTCCGTAGACTTGAAATTTGAGTTGATCCTTCAGTTCCTGGACTTTCTAGGGATGAAGAAGCGAGAGAGACTGTCCTGCGTGCATAGGACAACACTAGAGACGATGGAGCATCCTGCAGAGGTCTTTGGATTTAGAGGCACATCTTCCAGTGGAGGTTATGATGGAGGAGTGGTGATGAGTGGAGAAGGAATGCCAGACTTGTCACAATTTGGCAGTCATGACAAGGAAGCCCAGGCGTTTGGTGGAGGACATGAACAGAACAAAGCTCTTCTTCGCTTCACAGATAATATCACAACCCAGGCCATTTGTCTCTTTCCACCAGAAGCAAAGAAGCATCTGACACTGTTGCAAATGCAGTACAATCTTCAAACAGTGGATCCCTCTGCAAGCTCAAAGCAGCAGAAGAAACAGCAGAAGAAACAGCAGAAAGAAGGCCATAAGTATGCGAAAAGGTTGCTCAGCAAGGAGTGCAATCGGAACAATCTGTCCTTGTGGGAGGAGTATGCAAAGTGGGAGTGGCATAATGGAAACAAGGTGGAGAGTCAGAGGATATTTGAAACAGCCCTGGCATTCTCAAATCTAAACCTCGGAGCAGAGGAAGATGACCAAGAAGGTCTTACCAAACTTCTCTCCACCTATGCAGTTTTGAAACTTGGAATCCTCAAGTCACACGCACCAACGAAGTCTGAGAAAGGTGATGCCACATCAACAACCTCAACTTGTAGGCAAGAAGTGTTGCATGCTCTGACCACTCTTGGGGAAAGGGGCAATTTCACACCTCTGTCATCAATCCCAGACAAGCATGTTTCTGCGGGGCGAATCCTCAAAGCTCGAAAGGGTTATGTTGAGCTTTACAAGAGTGCCACTGATTCTTCTAGGGATTCTATACATTCTTGCCATGTTCGATTGTTCACATGCTTGGATGAGCAAGGCTCACAGCTCGTTCACATTGCCCTCTGCTACGCTCTCTTTCAGTATCTCAGCGTAGGGATGCTAGCTGCAGGAGTGGTATTTGAAGAGACTCTTTCACTTTGGGATGGACTTCTGCACCACGTAAACAGCACTATGGATGATGCGGAGAAGGAGATAGTCCATCAACAGCTGGTAGTTGATGCTGAGATGACTATGCTGCTCTATACACAGGTTGTGTCTCACCATGTCCACAGTCATCCAATGCCAGTGACGTCATTGAGGAACCTTATGCAGAGAGCCCTTAGAAGGTAGGTAATACACCATAAATGTGAAACTATTCATCCATGTGAAAAACAGAATCAACCAATTGTGTAAATAACCAGATTATGGTCAGACCTCCTTAAATATAGGATTGCATTGAAGAAAAAAGGAAAATTGTGATACGAATTCATGAAAAAAATTGTTTAAAGTTTAAATTTATGTAGTTTATTACGGATGAATCCTTTAGAAGGTCAGATCTCTGTTTTCACCCTAATTAATCCTAATTACCCTATTCAAACTTGAAATGGCAGTCAGTAAATTATATTGTATAACAAGAACCTTTGCTATTTTATTGTCATTTTACCATCCCTCTAAGAAAAATTGGTATTTTGCACACACATTTTGCTTACCGGTAAATAATATATTGAAAATAGAAATACATGTACATGTACTAATATCATGAATTGTTCTAAGATTCCAATAATGACTTCTTTAATGAACTTTTCCATGGCCATTTTAAATCTTGAATTTAATTTGCCAAATTACTGTTTTGTGTCCAAAAAAAATGTTGAGTATGCCATTGATAAAACATTATTATTCAATATGTAACATCCTCTACATCTGTTTTCCAGGTACAGTAAAAACGTCGAGTTGTTGAAAGGCCTGATCGACTTAGAAGCAAGGTCTCACATAGCTGGAAGGCTGAGGAGGTACTTTGACAAGGCAACCTCTGAAGCTCAGCATCCCGTACCATGGCTCTATGCCATCAATGCTGAGATCACTAGACTTCATAAAGTGGAGGGAGAATATTCAGGTACGGTTAGGTTGACCCAGGTCCCCTCAAGCATAATCGTTTTGTGCTGGCCTTTTAAAATGTTCAGTGAGACTTTTATCTCTGTATGGCTTGACACTAATTGGAACGGATGCATATGGGCCCTCAAAGTTTAACTCCAGACCCCCAAATTTTGACATCTAAACAGGCCCAAAGCACACAAACCCTAAACTGTCTGGTTTGGACCATTGTGACAGAAGTAAGTGTGTAGCCCTGTTGTCTGTTTTCTCATTTTGTTTCTCTAAGAAAAGCTTCTGATCAAAGCTGATAAAGTTGCTCTAAGTTTTATACACATTTAGATATCATAATTGGTAATCAGGGTAGTACTAATAAAGATAAATACCAATTCCAAACTTCTCATGAGTGCTATATTTTAAGATTTTTTTCTTTCTTCTTCTTTCTATTCTACATTCTTGTGTTGCAGGTAAGGAGAGTGGCATCACACACAGGCTCCGCTCATTGTTTGACAGAGCTTCATCTAATAGATACACACGGCATTGTGTCCTCTTGTGGCGTCTCTTCATACTCTTTGAGGTGAGATAAACCCTTTGATCTATTTTCTATTTTATGTATTGATTACTGATTTTTTAGGTCATACAGAATTCTCTCTTCTTTTTTTTCCTTCAAATTTTTAAACTTTAGAGTTGTATTGTAATCCAACATTTGATCCAGTGGTTATGTTTTATGGTCAACATTGGATACATTTTTGAGTACAGAATTGAATTTTGAATTTGACGAGTGATAAGGATCTCGAAGCATTCGTTCCGGGACTAAGTGTTGTACAATCAGGAGTATTAAGATTCACTTATCTCCCCAGTAGGGATACATTCTTTCATAAGTGAAAGAATAGTGTCTATTAACACACATATGTCTCAACTTTGTGCGATGGGATAGTGCTACACTTGGAGATTGAAAGGTGATCTGAATTAGGGTGGAAAGAGGAAGAATCAAGGGTAACCAATGAAAAGGACTCAGTGGTAGTTGATGAAACTGGCACTATAATAGCTCGGATAGAGCCAGTCCTATGTCCTGCTACTTCTGTGAAGCCAACATTTTGTACAAGCATTTGCGACCAGTGGATACATGAACTGATTTTTAAATTGGCAATAAAGACCCATCCATCTGGTTTGTAAATTTAGTTAGTAGTTGGTGAAGTTGAGCCAGTTGTATTGTGATTTAATTATTCTTATCATCAATTAATTTTTATGAGCTTCTATAATGAATCACGTTTATATCCATAACTGTCAATGTTTTGTCACATTTTATTTTTTCATTGCATCTATGATTGGTATTATTTTGCAGATACAGAACGGTGAACCAAAGAGAGGGAAAGCAATATTTTACAGAGCTCTTCAACACTGCCCATGGGCTAAGGTGAGGAATATTGGTACCTGTATTGAAATTGAACAACTTGAGGAGGATTAATGGGAAAGTTCATAGTTCCTTGCTGAAGATAATGAGATTTTTACTAGGATTGTGATGATTTGGGAGAATCGCAGTTTGAAAGCAAATCGTGTGCTACTGCTGATGATTTGGTACTTGGGTGATTAAATACATGCAATGATTTGGCAAGTATTAGTATTTAATTAAGATAATGATTCTTCCAAAGATTTATAAAGATGATGACTTCATTTAATTCTTAAATTAATCAGAATATTATTAAATAGAGATATTTCATAGTATAATATTTTAACCTGAATTGTCTCATATCCCAACACATGGCATATCTTACATTGTCTCTCTAAGATATATATCAGGATCATTCCAATAAATGTAGTCATCAAGATAAGATTTTACACAACGTTTTCAGATATATTATTATCGGGAATAAGCAAATTTGTTGATAAAGATGATTCAGATGATGAGAATTGAAGGCTGATATCAATTCAGATGTTGTCATTCTAATCTTTGCTCCTGATGCATCTATTTCAGATTCTGTATATGGATGCTGTGCGCTACTTTCCTGAAGAACTCCAAGAAGTGCTGGACCTGTTGATGGAGAAGGAGCTCAGGGTTAGAGCTCCTCTAGAAGAAGTCCAGCTACTCATGAAGGTAGCACAGAACAAGAAAGACTAAGTTCAGCCGATTCATATCAATATTTCACAACCAATTCTATTGAAAGGTATTGCTTAACATATTGTGATATTTTGTCTGTTTGGAGCGGGAAGGGTAATGACTCATAATGCAGTACTTTATCACAGAGTTCACGCCCTTCATGGCTCTGAACAGAATGTTTTTTTGGGGTTGAATTGTGCATTAGTTCTAAATCCTGTCGAAAGCATGATTAAGAACGTTTAAAGCACAGTCGATTGTCATATGATTTGAAATTTTCCTACTATTGCTTACAGCAACTGCATAAATCTACATGCCTTTGACAGAAAACATGGTGCCAAAATGTTATACGTCATAGAAAAAGTTCAGCTTGCCTTGGTTATGGTTTATGCCAGGAGATTCATTTTCATTAAACATACACGTCTGTGTCAATGCTAAAAAGCATTGAAATAGACGTGTATGACTATGTTTGTTTTAATGCTTAAAAGCCATTGGACATAATTCCTTAGCTCTCAGTTTTGGGGGATTTATTTTTTATTTTTTACTAAACACATTATATTATTGAGGGAAATTTTATTTACCCTATGAACTTTAATTTCCAAAACATCAAGATGTTTTAAACACATGCAAAACTAATGGTCAGCTGTGTACCAACAGCTTCAATGGACCTCTGAGATTGATGTGCGGAGAGATGTTCAGTGAAGAAGGATCCCAGTGTAGGGCCCAATGTACATGTAGCTGTGATCTAGCATTCCTTTTAGATATTCACACCGAGATCCATTGGAAATCATAGACAGATCATTAAAATATCGCACACATGTATCTATTGATGCAAGTAGAACAATATGAGACTATAATACACTCTACATCCATTTTAATGTCCTTTTTGCTGCCCCTAATGTTCATCATCTTCAAATGTTTGAATCAACAATCGTTTTGTATATAATTTTCTATGTTTTTTGGAATTATTTTATGTTATTTTTACCACAAGAATTTTTTACAATTAATGTTAAGTGACACCTTATAGTGAGAAATGCTGGGTTGTGAAAGATTTTTGTTATCTAATAGCTTGATTATGTTGAATGACATTCAATGATTAAAGATATTACAGAACCATGTGCCTACCTGTCTTATGATATGCAGATTCTAGCCATTTTTATGTTCCTATTGTTTATAGTGTTGTTTTTCTTCAATCTTGATGGAAAAGAAAAATACTTGGAACTTCATCTGGTTTACAAGAAGGAAGAGTGACGAGCTTACATCTAAGTCTCCAGTTTTGCCGAAATAATAGACAAAGAAAAACAAATAGAAAGAGAGAGTTGACACACACATAAACTAGAGAGATACAGAGGGAGAGACACATAAAGGTAGTGTATAGGGAAGAGAGAGAGAGTGAGATGGAGGGAGAGACTAAGAAAGAGAGCAAGAAAAGAGAAATCCAGAGGGAGTGACAGGCAAATACAGAGAACATCAAGAGAGAGAGTGAGAGAGACAAAAAAAAAATGTAGAGAATGATAGATAAAGATAGATATCAATGAGAGAGATATGGAGGGAGGGACAGATAAAGATAGAGAGTAAGAAACGAGAGAGAGAGACAGAGAGACAGATAAAGATACTAAGAAAAGATAAAAAAAGAGAAGTGACAAATAGTGAGAGAGAGAGATGAGTAAAGAGAATGGAGAGGGAGAGAGATAATGATGGAGGGGACAGACAGATACAGGGAAGAGAGAGATAGAGAGAGACAGAGACAGAGACAGATAAAAATACTAAGAAAAGATAAAAAAAGAGAAGTGACAAATAGTGAGAGAGAGAGAGATGAGTAAAGAGAATGGAGAGGGAGAGAGATAAAGATGGAGGGGACAGACAGATACAGGGAAGAGAGAGAGAGAGACAGAGACAGATAAAAATACTAAGAAAAGATAAAAAAAAAAAAAGAGAAGTGACAAATAGTGAGAGAGAGAGAGATGAGTAAAGAGAATGGAGAGGGAGAGAGATAAAGATGGAGGGGGACAGACAGATACAGGGAAGAGAGAGATAGAGAGAGAAAGAAAAACAGAGAAATAGGATGAGGCAGAAGTGGTTGGAGACATCAGGGAGTAACTCGAGTGTAATCACATAATTCCCATGTTGTAATGATTCATTATAACCCATATGCCAATGTCATTATCGATCTTGGAATGTGCCTCCTATCACTAAAAGGGCCATGTTTACCAAGAATCTTGTAATTGCTTATCAAAATAACCATTTTGTCATTTGAATTGCAGAAGCACGGGTAATCAGTGCATAATTTGTAATTCGCAATGGATGTGCAAGAATACAGTTCGATGTCATATTAAGAGTTTGTTCACCTATGAGAAATGGGTTAGATTCGAAATGCTGTTATCCCCCGAATTACATCATACAACGTACACTTCACGAAGTCCCCCTTGTTTTTACCCACCCCAAACTGTCTTAAAACCAAAAAAAATAGGAATAGAAAGGGAATGGATGCAGATAGGGAGGGAAGAATTGGTCTGAATCTTTCTTTCTGAACCAAGGAGAAGATGATATCAAAGCACGGGGATGTGAAATATCTATGGAGGTCAAGTACGACGTTACAGTTAAAGAAATTATGAATGTTATGAATCGGAGAATTGCATTGAAGAGAAGCATGTTACTGTCAAACGTGATAATAATTAACAGACCATCCTTTATTTGATATCAATGAAATTTCTTTAAAATGAATAAGCAGGGAAGGGATAATACTATATACGTGAGATATGATGAGGCAGTAATTAGATTCCGTTTGCTTTAATGAGTTTATAGGTGCCTGTGATAAAAGTAGGTGAAAGCTGCAGGAGCGAAAATGCGTAGACAATAACTACCGATGGTCAGTGCTATGTGAGAAAATTGACTAAGTGTGTAAGTGCGTGGAAAAAGTGATTCTTTGCATATAACCAAGTCACTTTATAGTCGCCTTAAATTTGTTTAAGATATATCGTTTATCTTACCTGACATAATATTGTCATTTCTTTCAGATAATATTGGAAGTGGCGCGTAATTATTTTTGAAATAAAATGAGGGAGAGGTAGAAAGAGATTTGTAAACAAAAAACAGAGCAACAACGAGGGAGAGATTAAGACAAGCAGATGAAGAGAGAAAAAGAGAGGGGGAGGGGGAGGGGGAGAGGGGGGGGAGATACTTCTAACAATACGTTCGATCTAACTAACGCTTGTGAGGGAAATTAGAGGAAATGAATTCCACTCAGATGGATCGAGAACCTTCAACGTGGAAATCTTGAAAATACTTGAGGGCCTGTAGGATGACATGTTTGGCATGTCTTTAAGTACATGCTTCAATATGTAGAAAACCCATACAACATTCACCCAATGCATGAAGTGGCAAAATGAATATACTCAGAAAATATAATATAATCCTTTATCTTTTCTTCTTGGAGTGTTTGTAAAACGAAAGTGTATGTTGTAAATTAACCAGCCGTTATTTCAATGTTTTATCCGTCTATACAAAACGGGATAAACTCAACCAATTAGTTCTGAACCATCAATAGATTCATATCAACGTTAATTTCCAAAAATGTTCGACTTTTTGTTCATACTTTATGATGCTAGCTAGGCTTATCAGTTATGTGAATATACCATGTGTGAGCTGTATACCGTCTGTTCAGAGCGAGATAGGCTTTATCTTTGTGTTAAAGTATAAGATATAATGCCATTCTGGCTCAAAACAGAAAATTTCTTCAATATATATTAATGAAGATAAACAATGTACAAAAGCGCGCTACGGAACATCAACTGCTTAATCATTTTTCAGTCAGTAGTTTTAAGTTAATATCACTCTGCCGTACATTTTAGTAGAAAAAAATGCATCTTCTCTCAGTTAAAATGTATAAAATACAATGAAATAAGGGGAAGTATTAAGGTATCCCTACTGATATCTTAAAGAGAAGCGACAGGTAGTGTTCGCTACTGAGCCAATTCTGTCTCCTAGAACTTCTAGATACGTCAAGTATCATCGGCCTAATGGGTTTCCTGTAGGCATCTCTCGTTGTCATGGTAACAATCTAATTGAGCATCATCCTGAAGATAAAGGGTTCATTTTCTTGGGGAGCTTCGGGACATCCTCTTGAGTTGCCTTAAGAGCTAATGGGGGACTAGCGATACAAAATTGTTAAATGGAGCAGATTATTAAGACGTGTGTTGAGAGAATGTTGAGAAGGGGGGTGGGATTGAGGAAGAGAGAGAGAGAGAGAGAGAGAGAGAGAGAGAGAGTTGGAGCGGGGGTTGATAGGGTAGGATAAGTCAAGGGAATAGAATGATGAAGATAAATAGAGATAGGGGTGAGAATGAGGTACAAGAAACAGAGAGAGAGAGAGAGAGAAAGAGGGAGAGAGACAAAGAGGGAGAGAGACAGAGAGAGAAGGAGGGAGAGAGACAGAGAGAGGGAGACAGAGAGAGAGAGGGGGGGGATGAATGCGTGATTGGGGAGATGGGTTGAAGGGCGGGTACTGTCTGGTGACAAACACGTATGATTACTTTTCTCCGCGCTCGAGGATATTTCTCGATGCGTTTTTTTTTAATGATGTCCCGCTTCTTGTCGTGTCATTTACATGAACATGTTCCTGTATAGCTTTTCTACGAATTACAAGGAATGCTGACGATGGAAAAAAAGTTCGAAAGTTAAAGGTTTACACTTTTTTTTACACGCCTAAGATAATATTTGCGAATATTATGACAGCAGTCATATAACAGTGTGGCTATATGGTGGTTCTCTTTTAGGCAAAGACAGCTTCCGAAATCATTGCTATGATTTGACGGAGATAAACAAATATGGTAATTTTAAATAAAATGATGTATTTTTTATCTAAATAATTTTCATCTCTGATCTAATATATTTACTCCACTTTCTATCGACAAGTTCACACCCCCTTTTGCTTATAGCTGATCATGCATGGTTATTTAGGGGATTGAGAACAAACACAAACTATGTACAATAAGAAAGTGTGACTGAGCCTTATGTAACTATTGAAGCCCATATTATAAGGAAGATTCACATTTAGATACATGATATTGTATACGATGTTCCAAATGATTGATTAGTCATTTTGTTTACCTCGATGTGTTTTTAACATTTCTGAATTTGCTTCAGAATTTCAGAGAGCATGTTTGCTGGTACACATCATAAACACATGTATGTTACAATTGTTTTTCATCGCTTGTTTCAGCATTTTCCAAGTAAATATAATGTCTTCTCATTAAATCTACCACTTTATTCAGGAGATAAAGTAACCATGATAACACTTGCCTCTATTCTGATGGTAGTTTTGATACGGTTCCGTTATAAGCGAAATTGCTTGATGACTGTTTGTTGCAATCCCAACCACAATCAGTTTAATCCCTCACCAAACATTTCACAATCAATGAATTATGTCATCTCACTCTCGAAATATCAATAATATGTTTTTTAAACAGCATTGACCAAAGTGTAACGAGTAAAAAGAATGTACATGTACTTACTTGTGTCGTGGATATATATTTTTTTAAACAAGAAAAATATGAGCTCTGATCGATGGATAAGGAAGATTTTATTGGTAAGAGACCCTTCTATATACGGAAAAGAGGAATTATTTAAAACAGAATAGTTTTAAGATGATGATCATTTTATTATTGTTATTGCACAATTTGTTTAAATAAAAACCATTTCGGATCTGTATACGTAATTATTTAACGTTATCCGTAACGTTCTGACAGATATATATATACAAACAAATAAACCACAATTATTTTCTGAAATTCATACATTTATCTGATTGTTTTGGAAACTGCATTCTTAGAAAGTCTATGGAATACCGGTCACGATGTAAAGTTCAACACATTTTCTTTAACCGATCTGATCAATAATAGGAAAGGAGAAACGTGTCTAATGGCGTGTACATTATTGATTCACTGAGCTAGCCGTTCAGATCTCTTCAGCTATGTAATCAGTGCATCCTTGGTCGTATATTACGAATTGGGTCATTGTTATCTCCATCTCGATGTCGCTTGCGATTTCGATTTCCGAAGGTTTTTCCATTATCACCAAGCAATGGAAGTAGTTGATTTCTGACTGTGCTTTCACCAAAGTTATTTCGATCAACTGCGGAGGATGAGGTATTTGTTGAGAGCGAGATGCGCTTGACTCGTGGTGATGCATTTTTTCTGTCTTTGATCATCTGATGGACGATGGCGACTGTTGCCCGATTGCATTTCATGTCCATGGGAATGCTGATTTCGCCAAACTCGTCTTTGAATGCGAGTAGCGTGGGTGATCCAGGCATGCGCCTGAATGCGACGTCGACGATGATGTCACCAGTGGCAAGTTCCCGATGTTCCCGTACGACGCGGAGAGGGCTGATGGCAAGGAGGTCGGTGATGTCGTTTGGGTCGTTTTCTTCGACATTATCGCCATCAAACTCGTCATGGGATGTTTCATAATCATCTTTGTCTACCCGTTTCCCTTCTTGCTCCTCCTCGTCTGCCTCTTCTTCTTCCTCCTCCTCATCATCCCCTTCGTCATCATCACTCTCCTCTCCTTCCTCCTCTTCCTCCTCCTCCTCGTCCTCCGTGTCATCCACGTGATCAAAATTTGTCTCTCCGACACAGAACGAGGAAGAAGTTATTTCTTCCCGCACATTATATTCACCATCGAGGGATGAGAATTGATTCGTGCTCTCGTTTTGTTCTAGAGTTTGAACGAAATCAAGCTGATCCACTGGATATTCTATTGGAGTCTTATCATATCCGTCCAAATCCTGACATGGTGTCACATGATCTTCTGTGGATCCATGTTTGTTGAAATAAGCGACCCAGTCATTTTCTTGGTCGTCAGCGACAAAATCGTTTTCAATGAAGCCTGTATCTCCCATTCTGGGATGAGAAATATACCAGTCCTGTAACATTAAATTAAAAAAAAAGTAAAATCCAAAAACGAATTAGATAGATTTCTCAATCAAAACGGGAAATATAACTTTTAAGTGGTCCATGTATGTGAATTAAAAACAAGTCGGATGATTCGAAGTGCGAGTGCGATTAGAAAGTGATGGAAAATAATGAGGGAAAGAGACAAAATAAGTGTGAGAGGTGACAAGAGGAGAGGCGAGATAGAGATGAAAAGAGAGAGAGACAGAGAGAGAGAGAGAGAGAGAGAGGGAGAGAGGGAGGGAGAGAGAGAGTGAGTGAGAGAGACACACAGAGAGAGAGAGAGAGAGAGAGAGAGAGAGAGAGTGATGTTTCATTACAATTTATTTTTGTCAGTTTATTGAACAGAATTATTTGTAGATGGTATGGATAACCAATTCCCACGTAATTTACATTTTATTGTCCACACACTAGGGATTAATTCTGAGCATTTGAGCTTTAGTTCTAGATGTTTCATTTCAAATCAATATCTATATCAAACAATAATTATAACCATTACATAATTTTGCCAAAAGTTTCGTTCAAGACTCTATTTCTACTTATGATATTCGATGCATTTAAAAAAAAAATACTTTGTAAGTTTTGACATCACGGTTTGCAACAGGAAGGACTTAAACATTTTGAGATGAGAAATATACCAGTCCTGTATCATTAAATTTAAAAAAGTAGAATAAAGAAATGATTTAGATAGATTTCTCAAGCAAAACGGGAAATATGAGAGAAAGTGGTAAATTAAAAATTCTTGATATTACTTTCCCTTCGCCTGTAATAATTGATTGGAGAGGGGATGCATATATGTGCTGCAATCCATCTTACCTTCACAACTGCGAACCTGAATTCAACAAACAAACAAAAATGTTGATAGATGGCAAGTAAATAAAACTCGCGCAGATTGTAGTGAAGTAAGATGAGAAATTACATCCTACTGTCTCAAAGAGTGATAGAAACATGATCAATGTTTTGTCCTCAAAGGCGCATCACCCTAGCAACGCGCTGTGGCTTCTTGATCTTGGTTTGTGACGTCACAATATACTATCAATCGCTTACTACTACTAGTTTTACGCATTCATTTCCATTTTCGGCCAAACGCATGTCTAACAAGCCGTATGTTTCTCTTATCTGCTTCTAATATTAATATCATCCTTCAGGAAAGATGATAAATCATAATATCTTGATTACCGTATATCTGTTAAAGGTACTATGTCCCATTTGCAGGCCAAAAAAATGAAAAGGTTAAATTCCAACAGCATTTGAAAGACAATACTAATTTAGAACTTCCCTTAAAAAAGGGGGCTTGGAAATGTCTTTAAGTGGAAAAATAACGACTATTAGTTGTCAAATCGACTTAGGAGCTATAGAGTCATTAAGTAATAGTCTGATTTTTCAGACCATTGTACCGAATGGTCGTACGTTTTATGCTGTGCAAAGATTCAATCAGTTTAATTTTGGCCATTACAAGAAGTGGGTTATTGATGTAGACAAATGCTCATGTACCCTTTACAGCTCATTTTATGTATGTTATTACCAAAGATGAAAAAAGCCAGTCAGTCACTCAATAGTGTCTGACAGTGAAGTCTAGCAAGTAAACAGGTTTCCTTGCATAATTTAAATAGTAGGACACTGCTAACGTTAAAATTTCACAGATAGGACATACATGACATATTCATAATTCCTGCAAAGTTCTACAGAATTTGATGTTGGCTGCAAAAGGGACATAGTATCTTTAAACAATAACGAATGAACATATTAATGGGATAGTTGAGTTCTGTAGCAGAGGGCGCTACACAATTTTTTGTTTTGTTTTTGTCAGATAATGAAAAACTGAGTGTCAAATTTGAAAGGATATTCAATTTAAATGACAAAATCATCAAACATCGGTTCAGAGGCGGCTGAAATATCCATAAATATAACCATTTCTAATATTTGTGGTGCCCCACAAAATAATATTCGGTAATTTTGAACGAGATAGCGCTTTATACGTTTTATTCCTGTCAATGCCAATATAGGCTTTTTGTTCGCTTTTTCGTGTTGCTTAATATAATACGCACAACCAGCGGGCCCGTGTATTTTTATTATTAATTTATTAATTAATTAACGGTCACCGTATTTTTTTGAAAGTGGAGCTGAATTGGTTTGATCGTATTCAATTTAAATTTTCACATTTTGGGGTCTAAAATTACCTTCATAGCAATTTTAGGTTCTAAAAGGGCACTAATAAATTATTATGTGTCATATTTAAGAATACGACCAATAACCATGCACTTTGAAGGCATTTGCAGTCTTAAACAAGAACTCAACAATCCCTTTAAGTTCAGTGATCTATACTTATTTTACACCTTTATAAATCCAATTTCTTTTCATTAGTAGCCCTTCAAGACTGGTATAATGACATCATTTTATGAGTGCCTAATTCCCACGCGTTTTTAATCTCCGATTTGACAGGTTATTTGGAGATTCATAAAAATACAAAATGTATTTTTAACTGTAGTCTCCCCTGTCGGTTAACAACGCGCATCACTAATAAATACAAGGCTTTAGCAGCCGGAAATGTCACACATATGGCGAGATAATGTTGATTATTTACGGTGTAGGAGGTTAGCTAAAAGCAACACCTGAGCTCGTGTTTCCAAAATAATCTTAGAAGCAAGCTTAAACCAGAATTAGCATCGCTGATGAGGTAATGATTGAAGAAATCGGAAGACTGGAAGTGCGAGTGCGATTAGAAAATGATTGAAAATTGAGGGAAAGAGAGAGTGAGACGGAAGAAGAGGAGAAGGGGAGATAGAGATGAAGAGAGAGAGAGAGAGAGAGAGAGAGAGAGAGAGAGCGATGTTTCATTACAATTTATGCTTTTCATTTATCGAACATAATTTTTTAGATGGTATGGATAATCAGTTCCTATATAATCTACATTTTATTATCAATTTCTCGCTAGGGATTATTATTATCTGGGCATTTGAGTTTTAGTTCTAGATATTTCATTTCAAATCAATATCTATATCATACAAGACTCTATTTATACATATGTTATTCGATTCATGTGTTTTAAAATACTTTGTAAGTGTTTGACATCACGGTTTGCAACACCAAAACCAAAGCTGTTCCTTAAAGCCCGTCTGCACTAGTTTGGCCAGGAGGGATTATACCACCCTGCTGGTCACTGACAGGGGGTTATCTCATCAACTCATCTCTCAATTAACATAAGAAAAAGATGATCATATGGGACCAACGGGCAGCGCTTACGCATTGTTTTCTATATAGAGGGAGCAAGTAGCTACAAGTAGTGCAGTGGGGCTTTAAACCATCTTTCTAATATTCCCATCCCACAACCGTAACGAGTTATCGTCATGGGCCCAGGCGCGTAGCCAGGGGCGGTGGTCGCCCCACCCCCAATAAAAAACGCCGGCAAAATAAAAAAAAAAAAAAGAAAGAGAAGAGAAAAAAGGAAGAGGACGTAGGAAGAAAAAGGAGCACGGGTACAGCGAATCGTCTTCTTTCTCTAATAATTTTATGAAACATCAAAGCTTCCGCGCTTCGCGCGGGGGGGGACTGAATTCAGACAAGGATTAAGAGCTGAGAACGGTACGACGAATCGTCTTCTTTCTCTAACAAATTAATGGAACATCAAAGCTCCCGCGCTTCGCGGAGGGGGAGGGGGGAAACTGAATTCAGACAAGGATTAAGAGCCGATAAGGGTACAACGAATCGGCTTCTTTCTAATAATTTAATGAAACGTCAAAAATCCCCTCCCTGCACCCCTAGGGAGCGCGCTTCGCGCGCTCTGTAAGTGATTCGCACGCTTCGCGTGCTCACTACCGCCCCCCTAAAATAAAATCCTGGCTACGCGCTTTTTTAATGGCCATTATTGAGAATAATTTTGTTTTGACATTTTCGTCAGTACTCAGGAGTGATTACTGTTTCACGGGACATTACGTGATTGCTCTGTTTAGTATGCGTCTTGGTAGGGGAGGGGGCCGGGGTGGTGGGAAACAAGAGTTAAATTTCTATCTGAGGAGGGACGCCAAGAGAAAGTTAAAGGAAACCTCACTCCAAGGAATAACTTTAGTTATTCTGAGATTTATTGTATTCTTGCCCATTAATCTACAAAATCCCCCACCAAAGTGTATGAGAGAGGTATAAAACAAGAATAATGTACAGTTTCTCACCAAGACATGGGCATCGCCATTTTCTTGATAACGTCGTTTATCAAGTAAAATGTATTCAAATTTATGGATGCTTCCTTCCCGCGGGTGTGTATGGTGATAAAGCATTTAATTCACCTGCTATTGTCCTTTGTACTACAATTGCCAGAACACGAATTGCATAAAAATAAGTTGGTGTTCTTCTGGGGTGATGGTTTTGCATAAATGAAAAAGATTTAGCACTGATGCACTGTATTATTATTAAACAAATGAGTTATAATTGTTCCCGTGTTCATTTTTTTCATAATACCTACACTTATTCTTTGGGGCGAGGTTTCCTTTAATGACTGGTTACATGGTATATCTACGGGTTTGGGTATAACTGCACCAAACAATGTCCCTTCAAGAATAGCAAATCGTACTACTGAACCTTTTTCACTTTCAGGGGCGGATCCAGCCGGCGGCAAGAGAGGGGGCCAAAAAAGGGGCCCACTTCGTGCGAAAATCTTTTGCTCAACGGGGAGTGCTATTTTTCAACATCCAACCCCACCCCTTGAGCGCCAGGGGAGGGGGCCATCTTCTTCTTTTTTTTACAAAAAGGGTGTTTTTACCTTCTTTGTTTTGCTAGGGGAGGGGGCCCGGGCTCCTCCCCCTGGATCCGCCACTGTTCATTTTATTGTATGAGAATATTAAGAAAAGAAACGTCAGCAACCGAAAATCAGGTGTATTTTGGGACAGTTTCTGATGATATTCATATATCAGCACGGATACACTTGTTTCAGCCGATGACTGTTCTTCTGCAAGTCCGTGCGTAATAAGAAATGAGTTTGCTTTGCGATACGAATGTGTAATCATGACTAGAATTTGGTTATCATTGTTACCAATCATAATATTGGCTATCGCTAAGATTTTAAATGATTTTTCGAAATCTATTTCCAAAGTCACAGCGCCTTTAATTGCCATGTTAATAGGAGGTCACAGTTGATCGAGAAATAGAATGATTGAATTTTTCCTTTGAATGTTTCTGGAGAAAAAAAATGACTGGAAGGAAATAAATAAGTCTTGAAATTAAAACGAAAAAAAACCAAAAAAAACATGACATGTACTCCCACTGATTTAACATTAAATAGTGTTATTACATCTTCACATAAAGTTGAATGCCTGAACAAACAGTTGTGTATGCATTCGAATATCCTTACCATCTGAGGCGTATCGAGTTCGTCTGGGTAATCAATGTCATGCGCTGCGGATTGACTGACCAATAAATTCGGTACGTTCACACTTCCATGTTGTTCATCCAGGGTCGTCGCTAGAAGGAGGGGGGATACCCTCTTCCTGAATTGATATGTACTCATGAGTACAATTTTGAAATGATGTAGGTAAATCCGACAAATAAAGATGTTGAAAAAGCGTTGTCTTCAGATAGCAAAAAAAATTGAACTGATCTAAAGGGGAAGAGAAGTGATCTATGTTGCCAGGGATTGGAGAAAAACCTCGGGACTGTCTGCACATATTGATGTTAACAACTTAACACACCCCAAGAGAGGGAAAGAGAGGAGAAGGGGTTTGAGAGAGAGAGAGAGAGAGAGAGAGAGAGAGAGAGGAGAAAGACAATGCAACAGCGTGAGACATACAGAGAGAGAGAGAGGGGGTGTCCATGTTAACCGGTCTATATGGGTCGATGCGACCTGTGCGTGATTGTGGCTGTTTTCACATTTGATCATCTCATTTGATATTATGAGCGACATGATATAAAGTAAACTCACATTTCTCCTTCTCTGGTGTGTTTGTTGACTTGGATCTATCAGAAAAGACTTCATGCTCATCACTGATTCATTAGTAGGTATTATTACCTTGTTAATGGATTTAAGATGTTAAGTTAATACAAAATTAAAGTGGTTGAAAAGAGCTTAGTAAATCTTTCTCGACTTGTTATGAATAATTACTCAGCATGAAAGCGCAACGTAAAATTTAAGGCAAAGTATTAAATTTCAATGTGTTAAATCACATGATTGAATTAAATGTTAAGGTCAGGTTAAATTTCCATAATAAAACGTGCTACTTTTGTGGTACTTCACATGTTCTTGACTTGCGAAATTACTTCTTTCATTACCCCCCTCCTCGACTCCTTTCTTCTTATACCAATATCTTTGGAATATCAAATTAATATTTTTGTCAAAATAATGATCATCAACATACATGTATAAATTCTATTAACATGCAATTTCCACCTGCCCCGTTCTTACATTTTTCACATATCAACAAAAAATTATCCTTTAATCACCATCAATCCTTCCAACCGAATCGGGTCTCGCTGATCCTGCTATGGATGCATTGGCCCCCGGAGAGAAACTTTATACCCCTGAATCATAAAAGACGCCTTCATCGTTGGATTACATATATGGAAATACCGTAAGATGGTCAAAATTATATTTCACCGGCTGATGGTTCTCTCACATTACGGAAATTTGAGGAAATGATGACAATTACAGAGCCCCTATTATCCTAGGTAGCGATGATATTTTTTATGGGGAAAACACGTGTTAGTAATAATTCATAATTTGATTGTTTCGCATCCAAATAATGACTGTGTCAAGTCATGAAGTCAATTCTGCACTGCCCTACATCTTTCCAGCATGCAGGTATAATCTAATAACTTCAGGCTTTGTTAGTATACAAGCGTACGTAACGATTGTCTCTGTCATATAAAAGAGTGATTAATCGAAGGTTTCACATCTTTTTACAACCCTTTGCCCTGGCTTAACATCGGCACTCTTCTGCTAAAAATAAAGCGAACATGAAGTGCTTTTGGTTTCTTACAGAATTCATAATAATCGTATTACCTCAGGAGAACAATATTCATACCTAAAATCTACGCACATAGTTTATTGTTCGAAAGCTTTCGTGAACACAATGTTAGAGTGAATAGTGTTCAATTCAATTCAATTTTATTTCGTCCAATAATGACATAGAAATTCATTGTGGGATTTTACATATTCCGTTTTACATTAAAAGCATGTATAAAAAGACATCAAAAGCATGACATTGAAATAAGAAATAATTACATTCAAAATAATTCGGTGAAAAATTGGAAAAGCATAACATGACATTGACACAATGCACAAATATATAATGGCCTCATAATTGTCAACATGACGTTAGTACACAGTACCCCGATCCCTGCACCCCCTCCTCCACAGAAACTCATCCCAAGCCGGTGCACGCCTGGAGAGACATAGAGAGAGACATAGACAGTGAGAAATAACGTGAGACAAAGATAGAGAGAAGGAGAGGAAGAGATATATAGAGAGAATTAAAGAGAGAGAGAGAGAAACAGAGAGAAAAGAAAGAGAGATAGAGAGAGAGGGGGGGGGGAGGTGGAAGGAAGAAGGAACCCCAACCCACAGTTCGGGCAAACCCGAATTCAGTACATAGTACATACACTGACTATATTTTTGCACTTCGACTATGATGATTCTGTAATTATATTCACCAAAGTACACATAGTTATGTTTCATTAGCTGCGAGAAACATTCCAGATATTATTCAGATTTTTATTTAGATAATTCCATACATATTCCATCATGAATTTAAATTCCTCTATACCGAGTCATTCGAAAATGATATATCGATATTCTCATTCTAATCCCCGATCAATGATCGGAGCAAACAACCGTTTTGCAGTGACGTCATTGAAGGGCGACAGTGGTGTTGAACGTGATAGACGAGGAGGGGCCCTAAAGACACATAAAGACAAAATTGCCCGCCCTGGAACTGCCCCTTAGGGAGTGAAGGGGTATTATTTGCAGGTACTTGCAACAGTGGAGATACGGAAATTGGCCAATTCATTATTGAATTTTAAGAGACGAAGTGGGTGGATGAGGACATTAAAGAAAAAACATTAAAAATAGCCAAGTATTCATTGCTCTTCTTGTATCGGCCCTGATGGTGTTTTCTCTATATTTGTAATAAAACTAAGGTGTCTATCTTTATGATATCCGATTAAGTTTAGTATTTATCTGTTGTTTTTATAGCGCCAAGAAGATGCCTGTTATTAATCACGTTAAACCCAATATTATTATCGTTTTGATGTTTATAATTATATAATGGCAATTAACTTATTAATTAATTAACTTTCGTCAAATCGATCACTTGAGAAGTCTAAAAGAATGCACTCCATACCCCGTGTGTTGTTTATTCTCATTGTACATCTTGTATAACGAGTGAATTTGCGGGGATACAAAAGCTGTGTTGAATCTCTGTTTTCATATATTAATAATAAAGATGTCCCTATAATCATTAAGTACGTCATCTTGATGCGAGACTTAATATTTAATACGGCTTGAACAAAATACAAACTTTAGGAGCTAATTCACTGTCAACATAAAATTTGTCTGAACAATCGTAACTATAGACCAGACGTAGGGCATATATAAAATTGTTTAAAAAAAGATGTGCTCACACTTTTCTGACGCGATGTGTAAAAAATCTTTGAAAAGAAAGAGAGAGAGAGAGAGAGAGAGAGGGGGGGTAGAGAAAGGGAGGAAACTCTATTGAGGCATGCTTGGCAAATATTTAGGCAGTTGGATACAATCCCACTTATACCTTCTCACACCAGAAACGGAACAAAACGCACAAACCTTTACAGTGATATAATTATATTCTGGCATTTTACTTCCGTGCACAATCATTTGACGTCACAAGAGACACTTAAATTGTTTGAAGGAATTCATAAAGTATTAAAATTATGTATGGTTTATTTTGGGTATACACAGTAAAAGGTTTATTTTACAGAAACTGGTAATTTTTAAAAATTAAGCATTAATGACGCGTTTGATGATCTAGAAAGCTTAAACGTCGTTATACCGTCCGTATCTGCTCTAGTCTGGGTTCATCGTCGTCATTTGTAATATTGTTGGCCATCATTAATATTCTAAAAAATTAATTCGATATCACTTAATCATCTCCGAATAAATAATCGTCAAATTGGTTTAAGAAGTCTTCGAGTTTTTTAAGATTTTCATCCATGTGTTCCATCTCCTGCTCCGCTCGCCTTAGCGTGTTTGCAAGGTCACGCTCTCTCGCCGGCTTCGATTCCTTCGCCTTCGCCTCCGCCGCCATTGCCCAAGTTCCCGCTGGCGGCGCGCTGCTAAACTCCCCAGTGGCCGTCGAGTTCATTCCATCGCCGTCATCGATAGTCTTCGAAGATGACGAATCGTCCTCGGCGACTTCAGTGATACTCTTCATGCTCTCGAGCTTGCCCTTCTCATGGTGGTAGAAAAGAGCACCGTAGTCGAGAGAACGGCGTTTAAGCATTCTCGGCCTCTTGGCAGACGGTCGAGTCGTGATCGAGAGTCGACGCTCGGCGTGCATCCGGGTATTTCGATGCTCTAACCAATCTTGTTACCATAGAAACCAATCAAACAAGAGAAAGAAAATAAATTGTTGATATCGATGTAGTAAGGGTTTGTCTCTTTCAGTTAGCTCAAGGTGAGGATAGTCAAAAGTGGCTGTTATGACTGAGAGATTACCTTCCAGTGATTGAGCATCTATAGACTTTACAACAAGTTATTGAAAAAAGGGAAAGGGAAAGAATAAACGAAAGCTATAAGATACCGTGGAGATGGGAATTTTAAAGTAGAAATCGGATAGAAAGAGAGAAAATGGCGCGAAAATTGTGATTGAATTCCTTAACAAGCAATATTATGTTACCTGGTGGAGGTTCGGCCCCCTCCGATTCGTCTGACTCGTCGACATCATCATCGTTCTCGTTCCTTTGAGCTGCGATGACCGCTAGTCTATCCAACACATCCTGTGGAAGCAGAGCCGGAGGTCTGTTCTTTTGAGTACCTTCTCCTTCGTAGGATTCACTTCCTGTGTCGTCCTCGTCGTCGTCCTCTTCATCCTCACTTTCGATCATGCGATGGAGTATCGGGAAAACGGCATATTTGATCTCTTCATCGTCACCCGCAAGTTTGATAGTTCCTAATTTTTATAGAGATACATGAACAGTTTGTATGATGTACATGACTGTATTACTGGCAAAATATAAGTATGGGACATTGAATAAGGAAATGTGGAAAACAAGTTCGTTCATTGCGTCATTGTCAAATTGGTCCCGGTTGAAACATCACCCTAGAATCAAATTTTTACCATAATTATAGAGAACAAAGTGCAAATTCTTCGTCAGAATTAGTATACTGTCTCATTAAGAAGAGCAGCCGGTGAATGTTTTCCTGAAATTTAAGTTTACTGTGAATTTTTATTTACCTTTGGAGTAATCTGTCGTCACCATGGACATTCTCCTTGTTTCAGTCTGGATCACCGTTACATCTTTGCCTTCTGATTCAGAGTTGAACTGCATCAGTAGCGGGAACCTGCCATTGTAACCTTTCCATCCCGTGTAGACTGTGCTGTAAGGTTTATCCACCCATTCCTTGTGGTCTTTCTCGTAGCCAGGTATTGCAGCGACAACGCGGTGTTCCGCCGCGTTCAGAGGCCTACGGAGGCCGAAGAAAGTCTGCGGCGGAGTAGGAACTTTCCTCGGCTTCGGGTTGCCTTCTTCGCTGTACAGCCGACTGTAGTGGCCCAACTCCGGGCTCCAGAGTCTGTCAAGAAGAGGCAATCTTCTGCACCTTTCTTTGCGAGCCTTCACCCTGTCCTGCCTCAGTCTCTCCTCCTTCCTGTCTTGGGTTAACTCGAGGAGCTGGAAATCATCAGAATCAAAGAATCCCCTATCCGGCGTGTTTCGGCCCATTTGAGTACCGTACTCTGGACTCTTTCTTTGAAGCATGGATGATGACATTTTAATCATACATTTTTGGTGTCTTTAGTTTTAAGTCTGTTGAGTGCATGCTGTGATGTAATGATCACGACAGAAAATTTGACTGAACGGCATAAATTATACTTGGTTGGCAACAGCACCGCGCTTGCTATAAAGCAACAACGTCATATTGTGTATGACTTTTGCGTCATAATGTACTGCGCGTATATTCATGTACGTACTGGGATGATAATGATCACCGAAAATATTTGGTTTTGCTCAAATTTATTTGCTCATGGGAAATCATGGTTTCTTAAATTTTCAAATATAAAAAGGTCGAGTCCTATATATGATTTGATAATAATACACGAAATATGAACATAAATATGATAAATGTGACGGATTTTTACAGAAAAGCAATAGGCTTATTCTAACCGCATAGAGACATTGTAAATGAAAAATTAAGCTGTCGGCTTACTGGGCTGTTGGTCACGTGGACTGTCGGACGTGTGGACTGTTGGTCTCGTGGACCGTCGGGTTCGTTGAGCTGTCGGTCTAATGAACCTTATAAAAACTTCTCAGAAGGCCTACGTCACCAAAAGTGTCCGTCTCCTTGCCTGTATCATCGCTAAATAATTGTTGATTTATGCAATTCAATAAAAGAATCATTCTCCGGTTCACATATTTCCGGAACTGGTACAACATCTGCTAAATATTTCTTTATTTACAAATTCTCTTTTGTTTACAGCCACTTCTATATGATTCTGATGTAAATGGTGATAACTCCTCTATCCTAACGATACGGAGGGATGCATCTATGTTCTGTCTGCTCGAGCAAGAATTTTTTTTCTTCCAATCGTGTACCTGTATATAATACTTCAATGCACAACGATTACGAAAATGCCTTGAGCATTTGATTGCCAAGTGGATTTGGCGCCTTACAAATCTTATGTATTATATTATTACTATGGGTAAATGAATATTCACACGTCCTCATTTCGAACACGCAATAAAAACATAATCTTTTGTCTGAAGTTCTCCTTTTATTAGTAAAGGAAAAGTCAGTGGAGAATGTTCTGCATACACCGATATATACCTCACACTTTCTTCTTATCCTGAAGATTGTAATTGTATTTACTGCTTTCTGCACCCTTAACTGGCGGATATAAAATGTATGAAAAAGAGAAATAAAGCATGCATCCGCTCTCTAGCTGCCCTCGACCTTTACACAAGTCAGACATTGCATATTCCACGTTGCTGTATCACAATTAGAGTCGCTCCCGGGCAGAAACTCTACCCGCAAATCTGATGAAAACGCCAAGTTGATTGAAAAGATATGACCAGCTGCTCGCCAGGAGATTAGAAAAACAAGAAGAAAGAAAGAAGAAGAAAAAACTCTCTCAAAAGGTCTTGGAGCTGTGAAAGTGAGCCATAAACTTCTACGCGACGATATACATGTCGTATTTAGGAAAATAAATCACTTTATATGTACATGCACTCTAAAACAGAAGAGTTGCGTCAACATTTGACAGTGCCGATGTGTAACAACGTGTTTTGCATAATTCTCTTCGCCTTTCTGGATATAACACTATAAAGGTTGCATCTAGCATGTTAAAAGTATTATATCTATTCCATTTTCAAAACATTGTCTTTCCTCGTGTTTATTAAACTCTTGGGTGTGTATTCTACTTATTCAATTAAACCCTCCCTAGATCTGAGATCACGTTTAACATACAAAAAACTTCTCAGATAATGACTTTGTTAAAAACCCTTTTTTTGTTTAAAGCTTTAATAAGCCAAGTGTCGGGTTTAAATTTTAGTAGAATGCGGGCCACTAGGTTTATATTTGTAATGTAAATTACGAATATTGTAGTGTTGAAACATTTCTCTTCGTATTGAATAATGTTTAAACATCTTCTTAAGATATAGACGTTGTGTTTTAAAAACGAGAGTTAATTATATTTTCCTCATCCTGATCATGATGACAACTTCTATGCCATAAAGATAATGAATTTGCAATATATTGCCGTTCACATTGTGTTAAATGACTCTACATTTTCTAGGATTATTGAGAACGTGCCATTATAGGAAGAGCTGCCAAAGAAATCTTACAAAATGACCTTGATGGTAACTAGATGATGACTTCAAGAGAATTGCACAACAAATAATACAAAACAAATATACTAAAATACGATTCATGCAAACATAGCCAATAAATCGAGCCAAGGCTGGACAGATGCGCCAGTATGACTAGAAACGACTATCAATTCAATTTAAATTAGAGATATACTTTCTTGGCAGACATAATTTTCGTCCATAATTGATGTAGTTTTCATGTCAATCTTTCTAAACTAAAGCAATCAACAATCGGTAAATATAGAAAGCAATACATCGGTTTAATGTGTACAAACCAGGGGCGTAATGGGAATTGGGGGCAGTTACCCCAGTAATGTAATTAAATGTTTATCTTGTGAAGTGTATAAAATGCTTCATAGCAAAGCGTTTGAACCACTCCCTCACAACATGAAGATAATGACAATTAATAATGTCTGTTTCTTATAAAGCGCTGCTCAAAACCCTCGATGGTACTAATATGCAGTGAATCTCGAAAATAATATTACTTTGAACACTCTTCCCCTCCTGCATTGCGCCAGGGTATTCTGTAGCAGTCAGCTTCAAAGGGAAACACGTCAACATCTTCTCTTTTTTCATTCTTCCTTACCTTTTTTTTACCCATTCGAATGATTGAAGACCGTAAAGCAAGCACACCTTTATTTCTCTGCATGGCCAGAGGCAAAACTCATCAGTACAACGTCAACTATTCGCGGGGATTTCTTTGCCTTGACGCTCTTGTCATCTTGGCGTCTAAATTAAAGTCACGCGTATTACGAGGTTCGCAGCACCATATGGTGAACGGTGAAAAGGCAATTATGAGAGGAGAAAGAAGGAGAAATGCCCTTGTTCGACTCGCAGTTTATTCAGATAAAACATTTTATTAGCTGCACGATTGTCATTCGTAGAGAATTTTGATATAAAGTCAATATGCGACCTTGTGCTTGGACGTGACTGCTCTTTTCGTTCACGTCGCGTTCTGTTTGAACATGCATTTTCAAAAAATTATTTTTCATTGTTTTTCCTTAAATTAATTTTATAGATTCCCATTTTCTATTCTATATCCATAACAACATGGATTAGGCTTAAAGACGACCCCCGCCATACCGTGTTTGCAGGCATACAAAAAAAAGTATATTTATGCCTCAGATTACAAGAAAATAATTATTTTATATTGCTTTATTTGTGTTCTTCTTGCGTTTTTCTTGCTTTCCATTCTCGTGTATCATCTTTGCTTACGTACCATTTCTCTTTTCTTAATTGGTTTCCTTTTATTTAAATTATATACATTTGGTTATGCTGAGGAAAGCACAGAACTTTTCCCTTATTTCATAATTGTTAACGCTATGTTAGTAAAATACGTCACTTAAAGATAACCCTCGTATAATCATATGTTTTTGTAAATACCTTATGTTTATTCAGATATCCTAATTTATATACACAACCATTAATTGGGACCTACATAATACAAGCTTGGCTTTTTAGTAGATCCCCCACTTTATTAGCTTTTTCAATGTATTTATCATACTTATGATTGTATCTTTTGTCATAACTATTACCATGTACATTATGTTCCTATATTGTATGTTTAGTTATAATTATTACCATGTACATTATGTTCAATGATGTTATTTTCGATAAAGTGGAAACAAATAAAACTTGAAACTTGAAACTTGAAATCGTTTAAGTATTTGATATCTTCTGAGGGAGCATGTTTATGGATTTAAAAAAATCCTAAATGATCATGACTAATCTTTAGTGAAACCGTATAAAGTGAAATTAATCATATTTATTGAGATGCTTTGTTCTGTGTATTATATCAAACCCAATAAAGATGCATTAAATCGATCTTCAATTTTACTTCGTAGTGCTTCGTCTCTGATTCTAAACATTTACATGATAATTCTGTCAACTCAGGGATCTTTTGACAGCAGGCTTTATCTTCATCCAACTCTTGGTCATGAATATTTACCCCCAAAAGCATCTTTATTATCGATATTCCGTGGGCTCCACGATGCTGTGGCATACATGCTGCTGTTGCCATGGCTACGGTAATGCAATCTTGAATTTGCTCTAATCCGCGGGATATTCTCTGCCTGCGCTCTTCAAAATTGTCCCGTTTCCATGTAATGTACCCCGGAGTCAGTGTAAATAACATGACGTCTTTCTCATGGTAATTGTTTTCTTACTGCCTTTTTATTCCATATATTCAATACACAAGGATTATGATGATATTATAGGGTTGATGAGATGTATATAGGGCTTGTCACATAGTTTGTCAGGAGTTTTCTTATCAGATCTTTGGTGTTTTCGGTTTTATTTGTGTTGTGATACCCAATATCCACACCAAGATCACCAGCATTTTACTGAGATTAAAAGAGACTTTAAAAAGCTCGATTTTTTTTTACAGTGCAGGCCTGTATGATTATGTCGACACTTATCATGTTTCCTAATCGGAGGGGAATGTACTTTTTAAGGAACTAAAATACAAATATATATAGCAAAATACTTCTAAGAAAATGGGATAGGATATAATTAAAAGTGAGTTCCCTCTTTGTCAAATTACTATAAGTAATGTTAGACAGACGGCTGATATTCAATCAATATACATTTTGAATGAGAAGGTCTACCTTTTACTATAATATTGGTTCCGCAATTCTATAAATAAGCTTAACCCACGTTTTTCTTGTCTTGTTTCCTTTTCTCCAGCTTTCTCCTTCTCATGACAGACTAGACGCAGACGACACCGAAAAGATCACGGTTTTTAGGATTGACGCACACGGTTTTCCAGCGCACGCCCGCACACTTTCTCACTAATTGCGCACAAAGTCATGCTAGGCCACACGTACTGTGTTCGACATCCTGACGAAAACTCGATGACTTTCGAACGTGCCAACTCCTTGGATTTTCGTCCTCTGCCATTGAGCGCAAAGCAATCCAACTACTGAAGGAAAAAGTCATCGCAAAGCCCCCCACAATGAGGATTGATGCTTAACTTTCGCCGTCCATGTTTAATCATCTCCATTTGAACTATTTACCTACATGGGATCCATATATACTTGGATATAAGTTCTTTTGTTGCTGACAAATAAATAATTATGATGCCGTCCTGTAACTTAATGGTTGTGTTGCTGCTATGTGCAGCTATGAGTCTTCAGGTTGAAGCTCGTCGAAACTGGCAATATTATTGGCGCCCTTGGTGGCATTGGACTTGGCAAAAGGTAAGCGAAAGTCCAAACGTTCTTTTTTTTGGGGAAGAAGATGCGTTTTTCCCAAAGTGAATTCATTTTCTGATCATGTCCATAAATGTTAATTATCATATGAAATTCCTTCAGTTAACTGTTGATTCTCATTGCCACTGATACTAACTTTGAAGGGGGGAATATATATATATATATATTACTCTGAAATGCCGATATCATAACCGCAAAGTTTTCATCAGGTTACTTTTATGAGATGATCAGGAACAATAATTGTGATATTATAACGAACATAAGGGAAATATATTAATCATCATTGGAATCGGAGAATGATCTTCTTTCTTCTGTCAGTATACTGATTAATGATTACAGGAACACACCTGGACAATATTCTCATGTGTTTGATTTTGAGTGTAGAAAACTTGGATTAATTTTTTTCATTAACGCAAAGTATACTCAGTACCGTGCACTTTTATTATTGCATAAAATAAGGGATCATGGTATTTGATTAAGCATAAGTTCTCTTATGAAGTAAAAATGTTTGAAGGCGACCAAGGGTGAAAGAAAATGGGAGGAGAGAGCGGCTATTGTCCAATCGCCATGATTTGACAATTGATGGTGGTTGTATATTATTACTCTTTATTAGCGTCTAGGCCTACTAAATAATAATAATAATATTGGATTCTTATATAGCGCACGTATCCACCTTGCAAGGGTGTGGTGTGTCAATTATGAAGCCATTCAAAAGTTATAGCTGATAATTATCATCTTTATAGCATCAAACATGTATTCCAAGACGGCATCTCCCCCTCTCTCTCTCTCTCTCTATCTCTTTCTCGATTTTACTATTCGAGTCCTGTTTTATCATTTTCTTATATCTCCTTCTTTCGCTTTGAAAAGAAATTGACATCGGGCAAATTTACTAGCCTTGTCCGGACGTCACCTTTTGAATTGTGTGAACATGACAATAATACATCACCCCAACATGATTCTATATGCAATCCAACAGTGTAATGAAAGTACCCTTATAGTTTGATTTCTTGGAAGTCTTCGCGATCGTGTTTTTGGTCCCTCCCCATCCCCTTACTCCAACTATATTAACAGTTTTTTTCTGCTGTACCTATCAACGTCTGCAATAACAAAAAGAAATGGTCAAAAACCCAACAACAACACTGAACATGACTTGTGAGCAACAAATTCGTCACTTGAAGCAAGTCGGGGCAATTAGGAATTAAGAAAAATTACAGAGATTAGCTAGAATTATTCTAGAAAATGTTGTTATCGTACCATGTATGCTTCTATACATGGACCAATATGATGGTAGTGTGTTTTTGATTTAAATTCGACCTACAAATCTCGAACTGTTCTCAATGTTTTGCAGCAAAAAAACACATGTCCGTCTTTCAACGTAAACTTAAAAATGCTGACTGCTCAACAAAATGTTACCTTTGACCTTCCTTGATGTCTGAGGCTCGATTAAAGAGAGGTTACAAAACTTAGATACTTTCTATCGGGCTTGTTGTGAGACATTTCGAAATCTGGATTCACTTACTTCACCTGTGCCCTATTTATTAATGTTTAGTTCAGGAACTTTCAAAATGTAAACGATTAAAAACAAAAAATTGTTTTGACTATGAGGTTCATATATAGAGAACGAAAAATCGTATATTTTAACACACGCGTTTAATTCGTATTAATTCTGGAAATACACCAATGATCAGGAAAAAAATAATAATAGTGCACTACATTTCAGAACCGATGATATCTTTCCTTTGATTTTATCTAACAATTTTTTTGTTAATGTTGTTACATAAACCTATACAATTTAAAGAGAGGCGCAATTGTTTGATTTTTGTATTGTGCGACTGTGTATTTTATTTTCTTTGTATACCTTATCCATTATGTATAGCATTATAGGTTCTGTATAGGTGTACTTAATGGTGAAGGAGGGGTCGTCATTTGCACTTTTCGACTTAGAATTCCATTTTCTGGCAATTGAAACTCATAACAGGATGCTGAGCAACTGATGACCAATTCGGAAACCAAAGACGACAGAATATAACAACGCTCCAAACCGCATAGAACATTATTACGCATTAGGAAAAGTGGATTGGAGCGTTTATGGGTTTTTGTTGTTGTTGTTGTTTTGGAAAAGTGACTGAGTAACGAATGCGCGAAAACTCCGCATTCTTAGGGCATCAATTTCTCGCTCTATTCTCAACGGCCTTCCCCCGAAGACTTGCCTTCACTGGGATTCCCGCCACGGTCCGACGAAAAGGCGAATAATTCCATTAGATTTGGGAAACAGCCTGAATAATAATCGTCGGTCGGCAGATTATGAGCTCAAGGGGAGATTCATATAGGGTCACGAAGGGATCGGTGAAAGAGTCCGTGAACTGTGGAATAAAAACAGGGGGAAGTAGTTGCCATGGTTACATTTGATTAGTAAAGAATGAAAAGTGGGAAGTTGTGAGAAAGATACAGGCAGAGATAGAATCAGAACGAGAGAAAAAGAGGAGCTTAAAGTTAGGCTCTGGTATTAAAGTAGCTATGTGCTGTTGCCTTCCATAACCTTTATTACTAATGAAGGTCATGAGATAATAATAATAATAATTACATTTATTGGGCGCTTTATACAGGCTTTTCTAAGCGCACAGATGCAACATAATATTAGTAAATATAGATTATATTATTAAACGTTCTAACAATATGTAAAATCGCATGATGTATAATTTAAACCGCATGATTTTAGAACTGTTCAAACAGTTCTTTTGATAAGATTTTTGTCTCAATCTTTGTATTTTACATTTCTGTAAACATGTATTAACGTGGCAACAGAACAGAAAAAACAATATTTTGGTACCATTATATACTGAACAGAATTATGTTAAGTTATATAAGATACATGATTGTGTAACATACATAAGATGAAGGTACATGTTGCATTCATTCTTGCAGTTTAATTTTCATCAACAAATCAAACTAGGAACTCCATATGAATATAGAATGGTAAAATCCACACCTTCTTTTGGTACAATTTGGGCCTATTTATACTGTATTATGCTTTTATGTAAAGAAGGTCCTCTCAAAGTATAATATTGACGTATATACAAAGTAGGTGAACGTCAAGGCCAACGTTTATCGTCTATACCATGAATTAAAGATAAAGGCCAGTTCTGGTCACGCGATTGCATTGTGAAAGAAACGTTGTGGAATCGCGATCAGAAAAGGTTGGTCATCTAGCATATTAGTATTGGTGTGTACTGCAAGGTTCTGGAATCATCAAAATGATAAGAAATTTGGCCCAGTCTTGGTAAAGTTACAAGCACTGTACACAGAAAGATGTATATGGGACTACAATACCACGTGTGCGATATCTATTTGGTCCCAATAGATGTAATAATTTACCAAATATATCAGTTAGTAGGCGGTTTCCCGACTTTCCCGGCAAAATTTGTATCATCACGTATTATTCAAAACATATTCTTTCACATGATTGGTAATGAGAGCTTCCATTTCATTTTTTTGAGAGAGGGGCGTTTCCAAAACTGGTCTTTACCTTTAAGGGACCGTGCATGGGCTCCACCTACATTTTAAGTTGTATTTCCGTCCCGTCTCCTAAGCTTCCGTTGTGCTTTCGAGTGCATTTACATGTTTATTCATTCATTATTTGTTTGTTTGTTTTAATTTCCATTAGATGATGATGATGATTATGATGATGATGATGGTGATAATAATAATGATGATAATAAAATTTAAAAAAATAATAATAATAATACAAATATTAATAATAATTAAAATAATAATAACTCTAATAATAAAAATTAAAATAATAATAATGAATAATAAGAAATATAATATTTATAATTAAAACAAAATAATAATGATAATTGTAAAAAACAATAGAGTAAACACATGAAAGTGCGAAGAACGTAACTATGTCCAAGCATTCAGGATAGGGGAGGGGGCGGTTTTTTTAATAAGCATACACTACTGTATCAGTCACTACAAGTTGGATTTGAACTTTAGATATTACATCAATTAAGAACAAATAGATAGATGCAGACACAATGAAAGAGAGAATTGATAGGGGAGGTCGATTCTGGAAATCAGGGCTGGAGAGAGGGAGCGATAGAGAGAGAGAGAGAGAGAGAGAGAGAGAGAAAGAGAGGGGGAGGAGAGGTAGAGGAGAGTGTCTATAGGAAGGACATGGAGAGCCGTGTCGTATCTAAATACTGATAAACAGAGGTCGATTCCTCTCCAGATTTTGTTCCTTGACGTATACGTAAACACTCATGCAAGGATTATTGACCTTTTTTTCGTGATGGGCCTTTAAACATGAGGGGGGTACATCACTGGAGAAATAGACAGAAGTTATCATGGTCATCCAGGCTCACAAACGTTCAAGTGTGCATTTTTTTCACTACAAATGTTTGAATAATAATATTTTAAATGGAAGTTGGAACCGCTAATGAACAAGATGTTTCTGAGCTATTCCATCATTGTCTTACTTCATTTTTGGTTTCTCCATCATCCCCTTTTCGGTGATTATTCGGAAAAATCAGCATTGCCACAAGGAACGGTGCTTCTTGATAAATTGAGTGTCGCGTCTTTCTGATCGTACACAATAGAGAAAGGGAAATGAGATCGGGGATGCTGAGATCCCTGAGGATTGACCATGAGTTGGAAACCAACTCCGAATGAGTGAAGAGGTGTGGGAAGGTCTTGTCATGTTATTTTACAATTCTCGCCCACAGTTATATAAAATAATAATTTATCTTTTAAGATTCTTAAAGCAATAGCGCGAAAAGACTGCATCATTATTAAAACGCCGATGAAAGAAAAAAAAAAAGAAATATACCATTACTAATTAGGAAAAGAATTGCCAATTCATTTAGATGAAAATGTGCAATGCCTCAAATTAACGCATTGCATATATCTTTTGCATTAATGTATTATTTTAATGTTACAAAAATTGCCCATCAATCCCTTACGTAAATAGTAATGTGTGTTTTTTTTTCTAAAAATGTTTGTTAGGAGAAAATCGATTTTTGGAGCAGTGCTACTAATATAGTTCAATGTTGAGATTCTGGCCTCGCGATTACCATAAGATGATGTGTGAGATGGGCTAAAACTGCCGATGAACCAGATATCCTCATCCATTCCTTCCTCGGTGGACTCAATGCAGGATACAATTTCTTTGCCAAGTCTATCTCTTCTTTTCGGCAGTGCAGTTCATGAATGAAATGGGACACAGAAAAGCAGTATCTCTTGTACCATCTGTTGGTTTACTTCTCAACCACATGTATATAGCGAGTGTTATTTTTTAAATTCCCTTTCCATAAGTCATTTAAATGATTTTTGTTTTCTTTTTTAATTTGTTATATAGAGAACGAGCAAAATCTATAGAGCTTATATCAGTTCGTTATATCCCGCACACTGTACATACCACAGGCCTGTAGTTTGTAGAGTATACCCGTATATAATATATATAAATGTCTGTGTTTAAGATTCATGAAGGGAAACACTGACATAGATGGATTTGAATCCTGAATAATGCTGGTATTATTGTAAACATAAATTATAGTTGCATGTATGTATGTATGTATGTATTTATACATAAATGTATATTATATTGTTAATAAAGTACATCTGTAGAAAGAAAGATACAAATAATACACATTACATATTTACACAAATAAATGCGAATGAAATGATTTAAAAAATAGAAAAATGAAAAATGAAAAAAACCGGCAATAAACATCTCTAGGTGTCAACATAATGTCATTTTTACTGGCTCTATTCACAATCGTAACCCAATATGAATATTTGAATCTAATTGCAACGCAACTGTCATCAAATTACGTTTCCATCAACCCAATTAAATTCCAATTATTCACAAATTGCTTTTTTAAACTGTAAAAGTATTTTCAAACGAAAAGGTCATCCCGCATTGATTTTGTCGATCGCAGCGTTGGGGGGACAAACCCCCGGTATCGAACACGAACTTGGCCAAATCACGTCGAATTAACCGACTGAATGAACTTTTATTCCGACATTTTATTTGGTAGATTGCCTAGAATATTGACTAATGAAAGTCAGGGGAATTGGTTGTATTTGGAAAGGCCATGCCTAATTGGGTACTCGCTCAGGGATGGAGTCTTCATTTAACCATGATTAAGCAATTATTATGGCATCAAATTTAACCATGCATCTCACCAATAGATGAGGATGATAGATTAACGTCTGTAAAATTGCCTGAATAGAAGATACATTCATCATGCTAGCGATAGATATAATCGAATTGATGAGAAAGTGATAACAAATTATTTCAAAGCGAATTGTTTTTCATGAAGTTTTTAGATATGTCATTAAAAAGAATGCATAAACAATAAAATAATAGTCCATGTACTATTGCAATGCTAAGTAATGAGGCTTGTATATTTATCTGACAGTGCTCGTTGAAAGTCGTATGAGATTACAAGCTTTTAAAAAATTAAGTTGATGGAGAATGAAATGGAGAACAAGAGGGGTGGATGAAGAGGAGAGATAGAAATGATTATAAATCAAATCAAAAGCTAAGCGTGTTGTATGAGAGATATAGGGAGAAAGAAAAAGACAGGAAGAGAGGGGGAAAAGGAAGGTAGATAGGTACATAGATGGAGAGAGGGAAGAGAGACAGAGAGAGACGGAGACAGAATATGAGACAGTGGTGTAGCGTGGGCCCAGCCCCATTGAGGGGAGACTGATATATACTAGGGGCATCGATCTTACTAGGAGTATGATGGAAAAATAGATATACGTATATTATAATCCTTTCACGTGTACCTTTCCCCTCTCCCTTTCTCCCCCACCCCGCCATTGTGATAATGCCCCCGTGCCCCCTCCCCTCCCTCCCCTCCCTCCCCCCACTGTAGCTGGCACTGTGTGGGAGATAGGGATGAGGAGAAGCTGGAGACAGATAAGTGTACTTAAGCGTTTAGCTCCAAATATAGTCATGCAATTCCCATGTTATGATTCTTTACGATCCATTTGCCAGCGTCATTACGATTCATCTGAATCATTAATCGGTGTGTGACTCAAAAGCAATAGTTTAGCATAGGTAATGTAGAGTATAGGCCTTGCAATGGAAAATGACCTTTTAGAGAGAGGCAGAGAGAGGGGAAGCTAGAGACTCATATCACTGTGAAGACGTTATTATCGACAAATTAAGCATGAAGTAGTTTTGTAGGACCAACAAACTTTCATAGTAAAACATGATACTTCTAATTTAAATAATCACATAAAAATCGGAAAATATATTATGCGTATTTGTAGACCAATATATGGGAAACATAATTATCATTATGTCTATGGCCAGTCAAATGTTCAAGTTCAAGTGTATAATCAAATGCACATTATATCCGGGTGAACACATTTCCTTTGCCAAAACTATATGTCCAGTCGGATTTTTAATACCCATAATGATGCAAAAAGAAGTGCGATAC
Source organism: Mesocentrotus franciscanus (assembly GCA_037976565.1). Taxonomy (NCBI): domain Eukaryota; kingdom Metazoa; phylum Echinodermata; class Echinoidea; order Camarodonta; family Strongylocentrotidae; genus Mesocentrotus; species Mesocentrotus franciscanus. The sequence goes on along the minus strand of CP137669.1, from coordinate 29,647,281 downwards.
TAAAACGACAGCTGTGATTTGGGAAAATCACAATATTAACAGCAGGTAGTAAAGTTTTTCGGAAGGTTCACGATATCAAAATTGACTCTTTTAATATAGTTGGTACAGTATTAGTCAAATTCGATGTCAGCAGTCGGAATATGTGTGATCGTCTGGCTAAGATTTTGGTCAAAAAGAATCAATCAAAATTGCTAACTTTGATCAATATTCTGTGTGAACAGGTTGACAATGCCTTTTCGAGAACGTTTTGATCGAACGAACGCTGAGAGCTGTGAGAGGTTTATCATTCATGTTATGGTATACTTTTTATTAAATGGAAAATGTAAAATGAAGCGGAAAAAACGGGTAAGAATTATAATTTGAAGGGAAGTGCGATGGATAGGCTAAGTGGTTAAAGCAGTGGCATTTGAACTAGGGTCCTGGGTTCGAATCCTAGAGTCTCACTCACGCAGTTGGTTGACTATCTCTTTAGATTCAGCTGACATTCAATGTCCGTGGTCCCTTGGTTGTTTACCTAGACAACCTACAAGCATGATTTCTTCTGTATCAAAGACACAAATTAAAAATATTACAATTCGTTAATATGTTTATCACGTGTCAGAAGATGACTACATTGGGCTTTCCCGGTGTCTCATTTATCTTGCTTTTGTTTCCTAGAAATAATACGACTCTGTTGAAATAAAAGGCCGTCTGTAATAATAAAACGTGTCTGCATGCAATCCCGCTCTCGTCTTCGAGTCTGGAAACATCATCCCTGAATATATTCATCTCCTTAATGTTTGTAACTGTCCGATTACCGTCAAATTAATCATTCCCGCACCTGTGGCGTTGCTAGGCAACCGTTTCCTTAATTGGACTCTGGGCGAAGTCTTTCATGTTCTTGGGTAACAACAGAACAGCGAAATGGAGACAACAGGGAATTCATCACCTCGTTATCAGAAAATGTTGATAGATTTGAAGAGAGTAAGATTGATTGGACGAAATTTAATTTGAGAAAGAGAATCTAAGGCACGATTTTGTGGTTTTTCAAGTGAGCTAGGAACGAAAAGATTAGTGTTTACTCTTCATGGTCAATCTACATGTTGATGCTCGATCTGCCATTTAAAACTAAAAATAGATGGTTTCTCCCTGAGATGGGTTCGACATATAGGTTTGCAATCCTGCTTTAGATAACCAGTACCCGTCCATGACATAATGAGGTACTCATTCGACGTCTCCAAGTCAATAACCTTTCAAGGTTTTTAAAGTTGCCATATGCATTCATGAAAATAATACGATCGCTATTTCACTTTCACTTAAGTTTGTAGCAAAACACGCAGAATTTTTTCCAAATAGAAGGCTCATAGTCCTGTACATCTGACATCTCCCCCGAAATATAAACTAATGCATAAATTGTAACGAAATAAATAATTTTTTATCCAAAAGGTTAACAATTTGAAATAAAATAAGCAAAAACGAATACACAAACAACAAAACAATTAATTTATTAAGGAAGAATAGACTTCCAGCGCACTAAACGGGGATCACTGTTCTTGAAACTTGCCCATTATGTTTCCTGTTTCCCATTTTGAAAATAATAATTTCTTCAAATCCAATGAACGGAAAGGACTTGAAAGAGAACATAGTTGGATAATACATTTTTTTAAAAGCTACAAAGAATAATGCCGAGATTCTTCATTCCATCTGTGTAAGTGAATAAGGTTGCAAATTTGATATCAAAGGATTAGTCGCTGATTTGCAGAAGGCATGCATACATCCTTTTTATGATTTTCAAATTGATCCTAAAATTAATATGAATTTTCAGAGACAAATTTTAGAATATGAACAAAACAATGCATTTTTTTCTGGAAAAGAATCCTTTGACGGGTGTATTCTGTCGCAGAGGGCAGTTGCAATATTCATTGCAAATGGTGGATTCATTTTTTTCTTTCTTCGGTAGCAATAAACAATATTGAATTCATTCGGGTGGCCCTTTAGGGTACATTGAAATCACGAATCGACGAATCAATCGTAATATTAAAGCATTCAGTAAACATAACATTATGCAGTGTTGTTCTTGAGATCGAATTGCCACTAAAGTAGCTCTTGAAATGCAGGGATTATTGTTTTATGTTTTCTCTTTGTTTTGAAAAGCAAGGGGGAGATGGCTGGTGGTTTGACTAGTACTCAGTTGCACCAGTTGCTCAATAGCTGGACATCGCGGTGGCTCACGGATCCCCCCTCCTTCAAGCTCCACGGATCGGAAAACACCGATGAACAAAAAGTGGGCGTGGTATCTTGACGGAGTCTAGTCATGATTTCAGAATCTTATCGTGATCATTATTTCTATGACTTAAAATAACATCAATGCATAATAACTATATTTTTGTGCTCAACCCCGATTTTTTTTTTTTTTTTTTTTTGGTGGGGGTATTCCCCCTTCCCCATCATTATTATCATCGTAGGGCTGTGTTATTTTTTTGTTTGAATAAATCATTTGAATTTGAATTCAAATATGTACAAAATTGTCCTACCATATGCGTCTAGGTTTATCATTCGCTGTTTTTTTTTGTGGTTTCAATGTAGAGACGGAAAAAAAATACAATCGACACCGTTATACTTATCGAATGAAAACAGATGTTAAAAGTTTAATACACAGATGTCACAATTTGTTGAATTTCCCATCAGCACGTACGTACCGAGCGCACTATGCATATGGAAAGCCGAAATTACAGTTGGCATTCCGTACATAATTATACCGGATTCGATTGGCCTTGGGGGTAGCTAGCTACAATGCTACATATGCAATTAGAAATGATGAATCACCCATAGTCTACATGTATATCTAAACGAAGGAAAAGGTGACGAATTAGAGGTCCTATAGGGGCATATTTTGTACATACGCATGGCTAGCAGACATGGCAAGCGAAAGATAGCGAAGTCTAAGCCGGCCAGGCGAGGAAGAATGTCAAACATGCGTGAACCAGAGGAGGAAGAGAGTGATCTCGACGCTACGTCAGCAACAACTTTTCTAATGTCGGGCTTTTCATCGGCGAGCAAGCGACCACGCCAGAGGTTCGGGCTGCTCATTGGACTGTTCTTGCTTGGCTGTGTGGTTGTTATAGCACTAGCTGGAGGTCTAGCATGGACTCTATCAAAACACACTGGTGTGCCTTTGAACGTGCCTGCTGATCCTGCTGATCCAGCTAAATCAGCAGCTGGAGCTAAAGACATTCGGAAGAATGATCCTGAATATGGGCTTTCAACTCAAACAGTATTTGTAGGTGGAATTTTTTGTTGATTGAATTGTGTAGATATTCACCGTGTTCAACTCAACTTCCTATTCATACCAAATAAAAAGTCACCACTGAAGCTATTTACAGAATTACAAGATAACTTATTAGCTCTGTTATTGCTTCTTGATTTAAACAAGTACTGTTATTTACTGCAATATCTGGACATTTTAAAGATCTTCTCTTAATTAATTTGACTTCTGACATCCTAACATGCATGCCCTGCACCCTTGCCTAGCCTTACCAGACTCGCCAGATTCAGTCGGCACTATGCCCTTGCCTATAAGACGTCTCAATTCAGAATTATCAGAAGAACATTAATCTACTTGTACAAAACATTCAATTTTCCAGACAAGTATTGCTAGCACCCAATAAAATTGATTCCGATTACCAAAGCTATGCATGCCAATGTATTGAATCTGAATCCGAAAATAACACGGCTCAACACTCCTGATAGAGTAAACCGAGCCAGACTACGTCTAAGTGTGTGCATGAAATAAAAGAATAAAATCTGAATAACACTATTGAAAATGCTGTTGCACAGGAGCATTAAATAGGTTTGGACTTTTTAATGTTAACTATGGATGGTGGTAAAGAAGTCCAGTCTGTAAGTGTTTTCGGAGGGAATGAATTTTTGAACTAATTTAATTATAAGACTTATCTTCTGGTTTAACAAATAATAGAGTGAAGAAGGTCTCGCACTGAAATGGAGAGATATACACTTTTAAAGACTTAATTAACTTTGAGATTACAGTTTTTATTCCACATCTTAACATGATCTGTCTCTTTTGAACCTAAACTAATAAACTTGCGACGATAAATCATGATTTTTTAAACTCTTTGCATTTTGATAGCATTGAAATAATATGTGCCTACTTATTCATTATACACACCAGTCATGGCAGTGGACTCTTATTAACACATATTAATGGAAAAAATGCCTTTAAAAAATATTTAAAATATTGTGACAAAATGAAATTACACAAGTTGAGTGTATTTCACATTTCTGTAAGTTATAATACACAGATCAGTGAGTCTATTTAGTGGCTGTACACTTTCTTTTTTTTTTTTTTTTCATTTCTTATTTTCACTCTAACTTGCAATTATATATGTACTTTAAAATTTAAATGGTTTTATCCAGCCGTCTTTTTTTTAAGGGGGTGTTTTATTTGTTTTGTGAAAAGGCACTTTACCATCTTGTATTTGAATAAGGCCTTTATTCCTTTCTACATCATTCATAAGCCCCAAGAAGTGTCAAACATTCACTGCTGTACTAATAAAATGGGAAGTTTAAATGCAAGTAGGATTCAGTGAATTAATTATCCCTGCTCGACAAATAGATTGAGGGCCCTTTTCAATTTGGGGTCTCTAAGATATAATGGATATTTAAATGCTCATTTCCTGTTCCTCAAGTATGACATACTCTGGACCAATCCTTGCTAATTCACCCATCACCTAATGTAGGAAGTCTGACAAATTTATATTAATATGTTGAGTACAGGGTTATTCTAGAGGACCATATGTACATGAACGAGTATAAGTGTCTTTCAGCATATCGTCACCCGGCTGGCTTAAAAAACTTAAAAGACTAATAGAAATGTTATAGTAGAACCAGCCTCAAATTTTTTTTTGGAAATAAGTCAGTTTTATAAAAGTTTGAGGCGATTTAGTGCTAACGCCCTTCTGCTTAGCGCTTCATTTTTGACCTAAAATTCGAGCTAACGCCCTTCTGCCACCCAGGCGACGATATATTGCTGGTATGCTTGATTACATTCAGTCTAAATGGCACTATTTTCATACAAACTGTGTACAAGTATGAGTGCCTATTTTATGAGTGCTTATCTCATGATGAGATTTTTGTCCCTTGTCTTGGTTGATTATTGATATATTTTGAATATTTTAAATACACTCAGAATGTTTCAAAGAAAAGTTTTCTTCCTTGACAAAAGATCTGATAAGTCTTGGATGGTATATTGTGGAAACAGGTTTGTCGCTGCTTGAAATAGTATGTTTGTGCTAGATATAAAAGCAATGCAAAATATATGCAGTCATTTAAAAGTTAAAACACTAATCAAAACTTGCTAGTCATTGAAAAATGACCAAACTTGCCACCACTATCCTTTGAGCAACCTTCTGTGTCAATTATTCAAAACCAACAATTAGAAAAGTATAATTTTTTTAAGAACAATGGTTATTACATCAGGGAATTCATATTGAAGTGAAGATTGCAAAAAAATATTCAAGCTCTTTTCATTTGATGTCGTAAATTTTCAATGTTTTTGTTGCTACTTTCCGATCTCATTGCAGAATAATCACCAAGCATCTATGCTGAACACATCTTCTATGAAATCTGTGGCCAATGCAGTCAACGTTCAGGACCTCAAAAGACAGGATCTGAACCCCCTTCTCATCCCAAGGATCCCTGATACACCAGGCAGCCAGGCAGCACGTGATGTAAGCTCACCGTTCAAGTTTTTTTCTTTTCCACATTTCTTTGTTGATGTGTGAAAACAATTACAGGAGCCGGGCGGCATGGGGTATAAGTTCACCATTCAATTTCTTTCTTTTCCATATTTCAATCATTTGTTGATGTGTGATAAACAATTAGAGTTAATCCAACAAATAGCTGACAGGCTTTATGTCGCTTATCTTTACATGATCTGCGAAGAGCAAGAAGAGCATCACCAAGTTTGCAGGCACAAACCCTTGTCAGTCATTGTGCGTAACGTTGTCTGCACTATGAGACTACAATAGGCTCTGTACTGTACACAGCCAGAAACTGACAGATCTAGGCTCAACTCAGGGCTGTAGGAATTGTGGTTAAGTGTCAAATTAGAGTCTGTGCTTGCAGACTAGTCATCACCCTATATCAGTTTAGGGTGAGAATCAAACAAAACTTTAACAGCTTTAAAATCTACAAATAAATATGTTCGGTGACTAGTGCTCTTCAGTGAATGTGATTTCCAGTAAGATCCGTTAGTTATTTATAATTTTAGATTCTTGAGAATTTCCGTACCAGAAGTTTAGTTTTAAGTAACATTGAGTTTAAAATTACCTTCTAACTCTCAGATCTTTGATGAAATGTCTTATCAGGATAATTACCCCTGGACAATCACCCCCTGGAAAATTACCCCACAGTAAAATTTCCCCCGACGACTCCTCTCAATGACAACAAAGGACAACTACCCTGAGGATAATTAGCCCCCCCCCCCCAAAAAAAAACCCCTCCTGTTCATTAACTCTTTGTGCGTTCTTTTCGCACCAGTGCACCGTCGGCCCTGCCTCTCGTTCACATCTGTGCACAAATCACACTACATGCTATTCATACATGCTGCAAATTAATGCAACGCACAGGGGGGTTACGGGCAAACGCACAAGGAGTTAAAGGGGAAGTCCACCCTGATAATAAGTTGGTTTTGATAAAAGCATTTTTTTTTTTCTCGGGGGTAATTGTCCTCGGGAGGGGGGTAATTTCCCGGGGGGTAATTGTCCTAGAACCATGTACAATGTATAACATGTATGTAATACAATGATTTGGTTATTCAAGTGTTAGAATTCTCTCTCTCTTTCTTTCTCTCTCCTTTTTGTAGCTTTGTGTGTTTACAGAACTACATGTACTAGCTTCCTTCAGTAAGCCAACTTTAAGGAATCACACTGTGTGTATTCCCTGGCACAATCTCTCCATATTATGTTTCACATATCCTCAAAGAGGCTCTGACAATGTAGACAAGAGGATAGACATGTATATGGAGAGATCTGTTCATTAGTTTTTGTTATGATGACAAGCAAAATACACAATATGCAATCAAGTCAGTTTATACTTGACACGTGTCCAAAGTTCACATTTCTGAATCTGCTATTTGGCTTCTTCTTTCTTTTCTTTTTTTTTTGCGATTTGATTAAGTTTCGTCTCAAAATATATCTATATAATAATATTATGTTTTCATGATGAATATTGATATTGTATTATTGACATAGCTTCAGAAAAAGGAACTACAAATCAGGTTCCTTTGTGTTATGTCTATTTTCTCCACTTTTACTCACAGTCTATTCTCAGTTAAACTTAAAAGTACAATTTTGTCATTTTGCAAACTTTGTAAATACCAAATATAGAACTTTGTCTGGGAGGCCTCATAAATCTTTGTCTAGAAAATTCAAGGGCATGTAATTGATACACCATACATGCCCAGCCAACATTGTTATCGCTTACCCTTTTTTTTCTTTTCTCTCAACTTAAAACGTCCTGCCAAGTTTGTATAAAATAGTACAACAGCTGTTTAGTTTGCCTCTACTGATGTAGGCTCCATTTGCCAGCCTGCATTGTGTCAATTTTCAGTAGGATCAAAAGATGATTGTCTATTTGTCAAATAATTTCTAGACATGGCCTTGTTCTAGCAGAGAGGTACAATTATTGAGTCTGCTGTTGATAAATAATATGTTTATTAGTATGATTGCTCAGCCTACCCCAATATTTATCTGATCTACATGTATTTTACTTGATGTGAAAAAATAAAAATAAAAGAAGAAAACAACAATTCCATCATGATTTGAAGGCCATTTAGCTTAAAAGTACTCTTTGAAGTTTATGATTTTGTACCAAAGGATGCTTTCAGATTTTTTCCCCTCATATTCTTTTTTTTTTCTTTCTTTCTTCGTCTTTTTCTTCTTCTTCTTCTTCTTCTTCTTCTTCTTCTTCTTCTTCTTCTTCTTCTTCTTCTTCTTCTTCTTCTTCTTCTTCTTCTTCTTCTTCTTCTTCTTCTTCTTCTTCTTCTTCTTCTTCTTCTTCTTCTTCTTCTTCTTCTTCTTCTCCTTCTCCTTCTCCTTCTCCTTCTCCTTCTCCATCTTCTTCTTCTTCTTCTTCTTCTTCTTCTACTTCTACTCCTTCTTCTTTTCTTCTTCTTCTTTTGTTGTTGTTGTTTTTGAATGGTTCTATGATTGAAAATAGAAATCAAGATGATTAACCCATTGACCTCTGAATTCTTTCATTCCCCCAAGCATAAGATAGTAATCATCTGTTTAACCTCTGTTTATTGATTTAGTTTTTGATTTCTTAATCATCTATTTTTTAAGCTATAGTTTGTTCACTTTGAATTATGTCAGTGGTAATGTACTATGCATATTGACAGTGAACCTTGTGATTCATCCACATGGGATGATATTCTTAAAATTATGTTATCTTTATTTTAGTGAAATAATTTTGATTGTCATAAGCTGAAATTACAATTTTCCCTTGGTGCTTGAACAGCTGTCTTCCATTCATGCAGTAACCTGTGCCAAAATCGGTAACAAATACATTTACGATTATTATGACATAACTTTAGATTTTTTATTACAATTTATATACAGTATCAATCCCTAGAATAAAAGATACAGTCAAGTAGTTTTCCAAATACCATGCCATAGCTCTCAGTGAGGTTCCAATGACTCGGCACTTTGACAAGTTTATAAATGTCTGATAAGGCTGTTGTTCACTGTATGCATCGTACATACATACAAACAAAATAACAGGAGAAACTTGTACATGTCCTACCCTTTTTTACCCCTCTCCAGCACATTGTTAGCCAGCTGGACAGCATTGGAGGATGGGACGTAGATCTACACACATTCCAAGACAGTGCCCCACAACCTTTTGGCATGAAAACATTCACCAACATCATCGCCACGGCCAACCCCAATGTCAAGCGACGTCTAGTGCTTGCCTGCCATTACGACAGCAAGTACTTTGAAGGTCAGGACTTCATCGGAGCCACTGACTCGGCTCTCCCGTGTGCCCAGCTCCTTTACTTGGCCAGGTCCCTGGCGGGTCCCTTGAGGCGAGCTAATGCTACTAACCCTGTAAGTCATCTCCGAGGCAGTTCTGTATTAGAAAAACAAGTCTACAGTGTGATACTATTTGTATGCCTTCTTATAGAAATAATACATGAAATTTTCCCCCTAAATCTTCTGTGATAATCTGACATTTTACACAGTGGGCTGACAGTGATTCTAACTTCTAAGTTTTCTAACTTCTAAGTTTTTGTAACTTCTACTAGGAAAGAATACCCTAACTTTCTGGTTCATCATACCAAATTTAGTTATCCAATGTACAGTTGTCCTTGTCTTAATAATGGATAACAAAACAAAAATTTCAATTACTAAGCTTTTTTCTTAAATTTCTCTTCGATTTCTGTTCTTCCATTGTAGCCTGTCACTCTCCAACTCATTTTCTTTGACGGTGAGGAGGCATTTGTGTCGTGGTCAAACAGGGACTCCTCTACGAACACGCCAACTTGCTCAGGATATGTTTAACACGCCTCATCCTTATCCAGGAGCAGACACTAATCTTCTTGATGGCATGGTAATGATGATTGTGATGACGATGATGACGATGATGATGATGATGATGATGATGTATGATGATGATGATGATGTATGATGATGATGATGATGATGATGATAATGATGATGGTGATGATAGTAATGAAGATGAAAATAATATTGATGATCATTGATGATGAATAATATAAGGCGATTATGATACATGTCCTGATATGCTGCATGAAGTGCATGCAATAACATTTGACCATTTAAAGATAATCTTGAGATCTGGTATAGATTCAAAACTCTTACTGAATCCAACACAATTATCACTAACCAAATGTTTATTTGATATAAATGAAAATCATCTGTAAATGATTCTGAAAGAAAATGTGTATTTACAAGGTAAAGAGCAATTTATCAAATGTAAGAACTATTTCCAGGCAATGTACATTATCTATCTACAACGTTTGCCAATGATTACGTATCAGTGTTCTCAATTTTCATTGCATGTGGTTTTCGGCAAGTTTTTTCGCCATTTTGATTATATTTGGCTGGCCTAAAGTATACCACAACTTTGGATGATTACTTGATAACAATTCACAAGGAGTCCTTTGGAAATGTTTTCTCAAAATGAAGCTTCACTGCATGTACTAGTGATTATCTTTCACCATATTTTTTTGTAATAGTAATACTATCAATAATTGTAAATACTCTCATCTTTTCTTTCAGGATATGTTTGTTTTACTGGATCTTCTAGGAGCTAGGAATCCTGCTTTCTATGATTTCTTCCCTTCAACATCTGTCTGGTACAACCACATGAAGGATATAGGTGAGGCTCCTACCATGCACTCCCCAATGTTGTCTTGGTCTGTTTGAAGTTAATGGCTTGTTTTCATAATAGCACATTAACTTATGTCCAAGGTCAAAGCCAGAAGAAGCTGATAGTGTGCATTCACCGGTTTATGAAGTGCCTAGTGTCGAGCTCTTTATACCATTAACAGTACCTTAATTCTTGAGATGAATGAACATACCTACTATGATGTCATCATGAAATCAGTTTCTCGTATTATTTTCATGACTTAAAGGTACTATGTCCCATTTGCAGGCCAAAAAATTGAAAAGGTTAAATTCCAACGGCATTTCAAAGACAATACTAATTTAGAATTTCCAATTAAAAAGGGGGGCTTGAAAATGGCTTTAAGTGGGAAAATAACGACTATTAGTTGTCGAATCGACTTAGGAGCTATAGAGCCAGTAAGTAATAGTCTGATTTTTCAGACCATTGTACCGAATGGTCGTACGTTTTATGCTGCGCAAAGATTCAATCAGTTTAATTTTGGCCATTACAAGAAGTGGGTTATTGATGTAGACAAATGCTCATGTACCCTTTACAGCTCATTTTATGTATGTTATTACCAAAGATGAAAAAGCCAGTCAGTCACTCAATAGTGTCTGACAGTGAAGTCTAGCAAGTAAACGGGTTTCCTTGCATAATTTGAATATTAGGACACTGCTAACGTTTAAATTTCACAGATAGGACATACATGACATATTCATAATTCTTGCAAAGTTCTACAGAATTTGATGTTGGCTGCAAAGGGACATAGTATCTTTAACTCTCAAAGTGCCCCTCCCCCATCAGTATGTTTGTTGCAATAGGTTCAAATATATTATATCTCAAGTCTTACTGGTAGACCATGTTTGATACCAAATTTCTAAAATGTCATCATTCAGTTCTCGCACTATATTTACAGTTGCTGCCTCCTGTGCCGAAACACACATTTTCCATTGTACATTGTATGCAGTGCAGAATAGTCACGTGGAAAATATAGATTAATTGATTAGCAATAAGTTGAAAACTGTTTGGGATACTGAAATGAAACTTCAATGAGTTTATTCATCTTTAAGATGCTCTATCCACTTACCATGTTTTCTATTTTTTTGTTGCTTTGCGATTGAGATACGGCTGGGAGGTGAATGTTAGATAGTATCTTTGATCATCTAATCTGAATGTTTCTCTTTCTCTCTCCTCTCTCTCTCTCTCTCTCTACACAGAGCAAAGGCTGAAAAGAGGCAGGGTGTGGTCTGGTTCTTCCACTACTCCTTACTTCAAAGGCAGGCAGTGGTATAATGCTAAGATGCAAGATGACCACATCCCATTCTTGAAGAAAAGTAAGTGTCTTCTGTTCCCAAATTGAAGAAAATATTATCAAAAAGTGATACATCGTGATAGGTGATGGTGTGAATATTCATTCTCAAAGTCCAAGTCCACTCCAAAAACTTACTTTCAATAGAAGCAGAAAAATCAGACAAACCAATCAAAAAAAGTTTGAGCAAAATCGGATAACTAATAAGAAAGTTATGAATTTTGAATGACATGAAAAACTTTGAAAATCACTAGACAAATTGGCAACTCACTCATGAGTCTGTGACGTCATTCCCTCACTATCCACTAATTATTTTCCTTATATTGATAATATAAATTTCCTATTTTCCCTAAGAATCTTATTTCTTCACACCAGCATCCAAGTTAGATTGATAGTAATATGTTTTTGTGTGGATGCACTAATATAGAGTAATTTTTTTCCAGTTAAATCATGAAAAATGTGAATTTTGATAAACCATTTATATAAAAGTCAATAATTATGAATATACAATATTCAGAAAATAGTATCAATTCTTCGAAATTCATAAAAGATTTTGGGAAATGTCATGCACGCAATATGATACAAATCATATAAACTGGGCAAAGGCATGGGGAAATCAAGTTTTGGAGGATAAAAAGGGAAATTAATGAGATTAAACTATATAAAGCAATTGATAAGTAGTGAGGACATGACGTCACAAACTGATAACCAAGTTGGCAATTTGTGTAGTGATTTCCATTGTTCCATAGTTCTACATACTTTTTCAAAAATTCATAACTTTCTTATTAGTTATCCGATTTTGCTCAAACTCTTTTTGATTGGTTTGTCTGATTTTTCTGCTTCTATTGAAAGTAAGTTATTTTTGGAGTGGACTTGCCCTTTAAGGTCATTAATTCAAAACAAAATTGTTTTTTAGGATAGATCAAGTTAATATTTCAAGGGTTTGAGTTTATTTATGTGATCAAAATGAACCCCCTCCCCCCCCCCAGAAGTGTAACAGTTGTTGTTGTTGTTGTTGTTGTTTTCATCCTCGCTTGCCATTCGTGTTACAAAGAAAAAATATTGCGTTTTCCTTGGTTATTTTTTTAGTTGCCTTTAAGACAATGTCGAGTTCTGGTCATGCAATTACATTGTTAAAGAAACCCTTTCCAAGCAATTGGGAAAGGTTGATTTGTTTAGTAAATAAAAATAAGTGTCTTCTGATAGGTTTAAGAATCATCCAAATGATAAGAAATTGACTCGGTCTAAGTGGATAGCATGTGCAGTGCACGCACAGATGGGTATATGAAACTACACACATGTGGAATGAACATTTGGTCCAAACACGCCAGCTATTTCTCAACATAGATTGTGAGGCCATGATCAAAGCAATCCTTTTCAGCAGATATTTCTAATATGATATTCTTCTAAACTGACTTAAACATAATGGGAAAGCTCACAAACTTATTTTCAGTGTTACCAAAATTTTAACTTCTCTTTAATCTCATTTTTTTTCTTCTCCTTTCTTTGTTCTCCCAGATGTGAGAATCTTGCACCTCATTCCTTCTCCATTCCCCACTGTGTGGCACCAGATGAGTGACAATGCAGCGGCCTTAGATGATAACACCATCTCCAACCTCAGCAAGATCTTTCATGTATTTGTGGCTGAGTACCTTAGCCTCACTGCCCCATGAAAACTTAAATTCATCCAAACAGATAAAACTTCTATTTTGGAATAAGACCTTTTTTTTCTTTTCTTTTTTAAAGGAAAGGGGGGGGGGAGGAAAATATTTCACTTCACTGCCTTGTGGGGCTGATCTGAAATCATGTTAAATTCTATATCCTTAATACATGAATAAACTATAGCAAACATCACCCTCTTATGCTACATTTCTCATTGATATGATGTCAACACCATCTCAGACCTCGGCGAGATCTCTCACGCCTTTGCAGTGATTTGAGTATCTTAGCTTGCCCATACCATTGAAATTTGAATGTATCCAAAGAGATATGACATCATCTATTTTGGAATAAAAACCTGTTATGGAGAGGAGGGGAGGAGGACATTTCACATCACTGCCATTTATGGGCTGATCTTAAATTATTTCATGTTAAATTCCATGTGGTACTTTAATAAGTGCATGAAATATAGCAAATATCACCCTTTGGCCTGAATTCACAAAGGAGGTTTAACTTAACCCATGGTTTAAACCCTCATTTACATAATCCATGGTTTAAAAATTAGCCCAAAATAAGCGCACCTTGCCTTGCGCGTCTAATATTGGACCTCTGACTGTGTCGCGCTTATTTTGTGCTACTTTTAGACTATGGGTTATGTAAATGAAGATTTAAACCATGGGTTAAATTTAAACCTCCTTTGTGAATTCGGGACTTTATATTTGTTTGTTTTTTCTTATTGATTTGATTGGCAACACTTTGTCAAGCCTTGGCAAGATCCTTCACATCTTCGTGGACGATTATCTCGGCCTGCCCTTCTCATGAAAAGTGAAATGCATCCAAAGAGATGTGACATCATCTGTTGCCCTCTTTATGTTTTTTTTTATAATTATTTTCTCATTGATTTTCTCTATTTTCATAATCACTCTCTTTCTTCTAGTTTTCTTGTTTCAATGCTACCAGGCATTTCTTATGTTATTTCGTAAGGCAGATTTATAAAAAAAAAAATTTCTGTCGGTCATAAATATATATGTTAACAAATTATTTTGTAGGGTGGAGGGAAATTTGAAGTAGGTATCTATGATTTTAAAATAAATCCCTGACTTGGATGAAGAACATGTGATATCATAGTAATAGATAGTCTTTAAAATGGCCTTTAAGCCCATAGTGTTGCATTATCTGATGTAGAATTACATTCCACATGCTCTGTGAAGAGTGTTAATTCATTTGTAGAAATTGAAAATAATGTGATATTTGTTTTATTTTTTAATCAACTCCTTTTTGATGAAGTATTTACAGGGTTTGTTTCATGTGCAAAACTGCAAAATTAGTGTATTCAAAACTTTATAAAATATAATTGAACCATTGATTTGTATATATTCTTATCAGCCACATTTGTATGTTGACAATGAAATGCTCAAATATATATATATATATATAGCATTGATTTCTTGAATTTTGAATCGTAACCCTATAATTTTTATTGTATTTCATTAATCCCCAGATTGATATCAAATTTTAAAGCGTCAAAAGCTTTCAGTGGTATGAAAAGAATATGCAATTTTACAATAACATAATGTGGATGGTATTAAAATATGATATCCATCATTTCAATTTTTGCAGTATGGCATATAAATGCTTCCATATTTTGCATTAAATATCCCTAAACAGATGCATGTAAGTAGAGAGAGGAAACTGAAAAAGACTGTACAGAATAATGGCTTGTACGTGCGTGATATATGATGAGAGGAGGACAGTTACTTGAAATATGAGAAAGAGTTTCGAGAGTGAATCACTTGGTTTGGCATCATCAGGTGCAGACAGGACTTTGCTATGGAGACGGAGATCACAACAAGGACTTGATGGTCAAAGAAGGTCGAGATGTATGGCTGTCTTTGGACGGTACCTGATCGATTGATTGAAGATCTTGAATTGGAAATTTATCCTGTGTTATGTTTTCTCCTGTTGGCTGTGTTGGCCCTAGCCATGAATAATGCATTGTGTCCAGTGGTCCATAAGTAAAGACTACCTAGAAATATTTTTATTTTCAAATTGAAATTGTCCGTTTTATACGTCTACATTAATCCAAGGAGATGAAACTGAATATATGCATATATATAATAGACAGTGCAATGAATGAAAACTCATGTGTTTTACTTCTTTAATATCAATAATAATTTCCGCAATTATTGCTCTTGTTTTCTGTCTACATCGTGTATAATTACATCAAGATTATTGATATAATCATGAATGTGGTTGATGAGAATCAATGGTGTGAATGATATTTTATTAATTGTTATTGAGAGAGAATAATGGATGTGGAAAAGTATGAAACTGGCCAGAGCAAGTCTAAATACTAATAACATAATTGTTAAGACTTTCGAGAAATCAACTCAATGGTTATTTCAATACCCTATAGTTTATCCCATAGAATTCATTTTCAGATTAAATAATACACCATTATCTTTGCAAAGTTCAATGGGTGATAGACAAGGCTATTAATATTGCCCCAGGTTGATTTTACGAAAATGTTCGCAGATGCATTCCATGTATATTCTAATGGCTCTCGATAATGAACAGAGCTCAAGGGAAAAGGGTTATCAACACTTACAGGATATTTTTTTTTTTATCCCAATAATTTTAAAATTGCATGTTGGTTTTAATTCATTGTTTTAAAACATTCTGCTGCATAAATTTGTTTTGTTAATATGAAGCTGATACATGTAATTTGAAAAAGGTTACTTGAAATACTTTATTTTTCTGGTCATTCAAAGAAATAAAAGATAAAATGTACAAAATACTTGATATATGACTCGATTTTGTATGTAGCCAAAGAATAGATCATGTTGTATTTTTGTCTCTAATTTGCTTATAATATCTGAATTAGTCTGTTTGCTTCACTCTTAAGTGCACACTTTTGCTCTCCTTAACTTAAGAAAGAAGAGTGAGTGCAGAGACAATTATTTTCCTGTCAATTATTTAGAAATGACAGTAACGTATGGATCATGTGGATTCAAGACCATTCAATATTTTTGTTAGTGCCCAACTACTTGGAGGTAGAGATATATTTTTTCTTCAATAAATGAAGATGAAGCTTTTGTGAAGAGTTACTGGATTCTGTGTGAATATTTTTGATTATTTGCAACCTTTGAATATTTGTTGTTGCAAGAAATGATTACTGGTCATGAATATGTGATAAATGGTTGTTCCTCTATGGCTGCAGAGAAAAACATTTGTGAATGAAAACACTTATATATGACGACTAAGAATTTAGGTTACTAAAGTATTTTGTTCTCCTCTGCCTTTATTATTCCCTTCCATCAACTCTATTTTTCAGTTTGTAATCTACACATTTATGTCTCCCTCACAACACATCCATACCTTTGTCCCCACCTCCCTTCTCTCTCCCCCTCTCTCTCTCTCTCTCTCTCTCTCTCTCTCTCTCTCTCTCTCTCTCTCTCTCTCCTTTCCCTATCTCTCCGTCCGCCTCTCTCTCTCTCTCTCTCTCTCTCTTTCTCCCTCTCTCTCTCTCTCTTACTCCCCTCTCTCTCTCTTTCTCCCTCTCTCTCTCTCTTACTCCCCTCTCTATCTCTTAAAAGTCTTCATCCGTCCCTTCTTCCATTGAAACCAGGGATGTCCTTCGGGGGTAGCAGGGCCTCGTGCCCAATGATTTGGCAAAACATGGCCCCCAAAAGGTGCACAACCGGCTTTCTATTGATATTTGTAGCTTGTCGGAGATTCTTAACACCTGCCTTACACGTGCCCCTTAAAAAAATGACTCTTGCTGAATTGAATTGAACTGTACGAGTTGAATTGTTGGTTTATGATGTTTGATTTGACGTGGCTTGATGAAATTCAAAATTACCCTTGTGTCTTGATTTTAGTCTAACGGTAATTTTCATAGTATTAACTGATATTTCTCTTACCATGATTGTAATTATTCTACGTCATTATAAAGAAGCTCAAATTTATCACAAAGAATTTGGGGACATAATTCACGAAATTCACAAAATGTTTCATTTTTTTATACAGTTTATTGGGTTGAAAATAGTGGTATTATACCATTTCTCCATAAATTTCAATTAAAAAATAAATACAAAAATATGTACATGTACAATAACTAGAACATAAATAAAATAATTATATAGATGATCAGGCGCACGTGTGTAAAATTGGATAATAGAAGAAACAAAATGATTTTGCGTACTGGTCATCAAAGCTTTGTTTTTCTTCCTGAAGTGACCCATACACACTCAAACTATAATAAGGACCAGAACTACGTCTTATTTTGTTCAAAGCAAAGCAAATCAATTTTTTGAAAATTACCTTTTGTTGAAATAGGCCTATGTGATGTCTCGCCTTTGCAAGGACGAATAAGTATATTAAAACTCAGGTTGAGTATTCGTTCCTTTTACTATATAACTTAAGAACATACAAACTAGACAGATTTTAAGAATTTATGTTCTAAAATTAAAGAGTGCTTATTGGACGATACATCTAACCAACAATAGGCCTGATAGTGAAAGGAATAGTAACATGAATTTAGATTGAAAAATCATATTAATTTGGATAAATGGTAATTCATAGTAAAAACAAAATAACGAAACATTCACTTCAAGACGGTAATGGCAAGCGAAGAATTAATATTTTTCAGCGCTCTGAAAATGAGTTAGTACATGTATTTACAATGTTGCATTTATAATTATCGTACATAAATATACTTTCGTATGTCTGTCCCTGTAAAAATGAATGACTTCACACCATCAGCGTTAAATTCTCTTTCAGTTTTCTTTTGAAAAAATATGACCAGTATTTGCCTCAAGATCTATCAACCGGTAAATGTATGTAGTTTTTATGTCTATAAGGATAAAATGTGCAATCGAAGGCTGTATAAACCATTAATAATCATACTGGATTCAAACCCTAGCTTGAAACATTCAGATTTCCCACGGATATTCCACGGATGAAAAACTGATTAATGTAAGGGAAAATATTCTCAATATTGTTCCACAGCCTGGGGCTGATAAGATTAACATAGATATAGCCTTGATAGACACCATAATAATCATGGTTTAAAAAAATGTCCTGGCCATTGTAGGATACACCTTCCTTATAAAATCAAAACTTAAAAAAAACATCATCCCCTTCCATAATAACGGTCACAACCACATGCTTGTTATTACCAAATGTACAAATTAGAAAGCCTAATATTTAGCTTGGTAAATTCCAGATACTGTATAGTTCAAGTCCCCCCACTTCCTCTCCTCCACTCCATTAAAATATAAAGGGATGGCGCTTCCTAGTCTGACAATCAAGGAGAGAATGCGAAGATGCGATGGACGAAAGTAATAACACATTGAAATTACTGACATGCAAATAAAAGGTTCTACTAAATTCTCTTCATAATCAGTGTTTCTGCAGTTTAGTTTCAACAGCTCAAGCCTCTTACAATCGCATGAATATTCGTTGAACTAGTCCATCTCCTGTCAATGCATTACCAGCTTCTCCATTACTTTCATCATTACCGATAATAGGTTGTTCGCATTTTCATAATGTCTTGTTTTTTCATGATACTGACTTGAATCGGAAGACTTTCCATTTAGAATTGCACAAATATGACTAGTGACTCAATATTCCTCAGTATTCAATTGGGTCTTTTTGCCTGTTTCGAGCCAATCGCAAGAGTTCGTAGGTCTTCTGCCGCGCGCGGGCGCTCCTCTCCATCAACTCTTCCGTACGTTTAACCAACCAGTCTGCAAACTGTACCAGGCGCTCGTTTGGATCTGTAGGGAGAAAGAAAAAGAAGAAAGAAGAAAAAACATATTAGATATGGAGCATTTACAAGAAAAATATGGACCATACTCTACATTCTATTTTTAATTAGGTGTAGTTGGTTTGTAAATGCATATTGACGTGGTGAGTTATACTGTACAGAATTAAAGAATGGGTCCTGAATCAAAAGTGATGTGGGCAAAAAACGTGTATTTGCTAAATTTGTGTTCATATTTTCGAAACATCTGGAGGAAACAGTTGGGGAAAGGGAAATGAGAACGGGAGAAGAGAAGAGGGGGAGCGAGAGAGAGAGAGAGAGAGAGAGAGAGAGAGAGAGAGACTAGGTTAAAGTTGTTCATTTTAAGTAGAACCTTAACCCTGAGATTAAAACCTCGAGATGAAATGTAACCAATAGAATAAAAATGTTACATGTATCCGTGTCCTACTCGGAGTCAAGAAAGTATGACTAAATCAATGTGCACATTAGATAACACCCAAAACTCACCTAAACAAGAATAAAGATATTAATTAGCTGCTTAGAAGGTTTTTTTTTTTTTGAGATGGTCATGGTGGCGTAGCCAATGTTTTATTCAATGGGGGAGCACAAGTTTATCTTCGAAGAGGAATACTAGGCTCATATAATGGTTCGAAATAGTTGAAATGTGTAACAAAATGTCGAGAGAAAAAATATATATGGGGTATGGGGCACCACTTCCCTCCTCCCCCGCTCGGTTGTGGTTTTGGAGGGAACTCGGGGCTCAAGCCCGGACCCCCTCCCCCCAAAAAATAAAATAAAATAAAATAAAAAATAAAAAATAAAAAATAAAAAATAAAAAAACTAAATAAAATAGAATAAGATATACAATTAAAAAAAATCTTGATTATAACATCAATTTAAGCGAGACACGTTTATAAAATGAATGCAAGAACCCAAGACCCCAAAGATCCTTCCCCTCAAAAGAAAATCTTCCAGAACCGCGCAGGCCTACCCCCTATATTGGTCATGCTCTTTTAACTACATACACCTTCTTTGGTGCGTAATTGTTACAAGGAATGGATTAGTCATGAAGGAGTTTGAAAGTCTGCAAGTAGTCAGAATGCGTCTTAACACCCTCTTTTTTTTCTCTCTCTCGTTAGAAATTGATTACTAATGCCTCGTGATCTATAACGTCATTCCCGTGGTTTGGCGGCTCAGCTGAAAAGTCGTTCATACAAGCCAAGTCACCGGGCTGGTTAGGTTCACGGACAGTGGTGAAGGGTGCGGCAAGGGGTGAAAGAAAATGAGGGTGATAGGGGAAAGTATTAAAAGGAGACGCAGGGGGTTGAATGGAAGGGAGACTTTAAGGCAGAAGGAAGGAGAAGACATAGTTATTAAGGGAAAGGGGAATAAGAGGCAGGTACACACAGTGGCGGATCCAGGGGGCCCGGGTGGCCCTGGCCCCCTCCCCTAGAAAAAACAGTTAAAAAACCCTTTTTTGTAAAAAAAAGAAGATGGGCCCGGCGCTCAAGGGGTGGTGGTTAATTTTTTTTTCCAGTTTTCGGAGGCAAAACAAAAATTGCTGAGCGAAAATCGACCGGCATGATTTTCCAAATTTGCTCACTCCTGAGCTGAAAATCGGCCGGCACGGTTTTCAAATTTTTGCACGAAGTGGGCCTCTTTTTCGGCCCCCTCCCTTGCCGCCGGCTGGATCCGCTCCTGGGTACACAAATGTGAAATTGTGAGCAGGAATGAATGAAAGAGGAGACAACGAAATCATACAATCATATTGCGTACCATAGCATAATAATGAGAGGCAAGAATGCAAATTTCAATCCAATTCTCCTCAAGTCTATACATGGATACTTTTACTACAATTGTTTTACTTAATTCACGTTTGATTCTATCATGGGAGCAAGGTCTACATGTTAATAGGATGTTACAACATTCCGTTTATGTTTTCAGATTCAGATCAACATTCTGTGGTAAGGTTTATTGAATTTTATTAACACTTAATTTTTCAATATGACTAAATATCTAACAATGTAAGATTTCCCGTCGATTTATGAACTAAAGTCATTAGCGGACTCCAAAAAAAAATGTGTATATTAGAAATGAATAAGAGACAGACACCGTGTGGAAAATGAATGCAAGAACCCCAAGCCACTTCCCCGTTATTCTTCTAGTACCACGCCTGACTAAAATGCTTTAAGACTGTAGAGATTTACAGGGGCGTTCCCGGTAATCACCCCCTTTAACCATCTCCTTTCACATCCCTTCAATCCCCCTCATTGTCAAGTCACCTGGTGACCTTATCGCTAGCGGATATAGGTGAGTCATGTTCAAGGACTTTCATGGAGACGAGACAAAAACAAATCAATTAATCTCTGATCAATTCATGAGACTCTTACTCGCACAATGAGTAGTGCTAATGCACTGATACAATCATGCTATTCGTTACTATGGTTACGGTATAATGCTGATGATACACCAACGCATGCACCGATGATGTTTCATATCCGAGCTAGTAGTAGCTGGGGGATAAAAATACAGGAACGAAAAGTTTTCCACTTTCTTTGTTTTCTTACCTGTTGAATGTTTGTTTATGAAGAGTATGAAGAATAAAAGTAAAAAGTAGAACAAGAAGGAATGAAAGGATAGGCGTTCCATATTCTATTAAGCTTATGGAGAGCAATTTGCATATGTTTTTGTTTTTGTTTGATTGTTTGTAACTAAACAGTCTACCTGTAATGCAGGCGCAGTTCAAGAAGGGGAGAGGGGCTTGTAGGCTCCTGCATTCATTTTCTACATGACTTTGTGCCTCGCTTAATTGATTTATAATCAAGTAAAATGGGGGGTGGCTTGCTTGAAATCCCTCTATAGAATAGCTACTGCCGCAATGTCGAATAAATTTACGCCCTCTTCCTTTAGCATAATTCCTGGATCTGCACCTAAGCAAAACAAAGCTTACGTTATTATTCTTTTTCTTGGGTAAGCCAAATATCGTATTAGATTTGCCTGCTGAGAAGTTCAAGAACATGGATAATCAAACCAGCTTTTGTCAAGTTACGAAATACCCACTTTGGCCAGGTAATTTGAACGGATTATAAACACCAAAACGCGTCATTAAATGCGGTCATGAATACAAAGAATCCCTTTGAGTCCATCCTAAAACCCTATATCCTTAAACTGCTGAATTATACAAAGAGGGGCTATTCCGAGAGCTATATCCGGATAAATACCAACAATTTGGGACGCACCCATCTGTCGATACGTTGTTTATTGCCAAGAGATTCATACATAAAAACAATATAACAACAACTCGCTAAAAGGGAAAACTACATTAGAGACCGTAATAAAGACAACCCCATCCATGGCTTTAAAAACGCTGTTGTGGTGCACGTTACATTTTTAGCAAGACTCTTGTTTTGCACAAAATAGATGAATGGCCTATTCATGACAGGCAACCAGTCAAGATTGACTATGGTTAGATAGATAATAACTGATATTAGCCTTATTTCGCTGGCAAAGTCTAACTTTAGAGATATTTAGAAAGGAAATTGGAAGATGGGGCAAATGCATCATGCAAAATGTGCCAAAGATGACTAATCCTGAAGTTTGAAGTTTGTCCTAACGGTAGTTTGTCCTTTACAGTATTTTCATCAATAACAGTTTAACCCATTGACTAGTGGAACCGAATGGCTCCTTTGGTAAAACCTTTGGGAATGAATGCAGTAGTCAAATGGACAGCGGTTCTATCATATTTCAATGATGCTTCCAACGAAAAATATGGAAATAATTAATTAAAGCTTGAAGATTGATTTAAAAGTATAATCTTTGAAAAGTAAGGATTGCGAAGACATCACAAATTGTTCTGAAGTATAACACCAACAAAAAAGAGTTATACAATAATGAGCAACAATTCTAGATGTAATATGACTTTGCATTTTTGGCAACATCATTTTATGTTTGGCGGGAATTCAAACAAGGTCACGTATCGGGATCCACATAAAATGATGTTCCTTGCAACTGTCGTGTGGAAACCTTGGTTGAAGGATGTTTGAACACTCATTGTGTCAGGCAATATCGCTCTTCATGAAAATTCTGCACAATGAGACAGCTAGTGCTTGCAATTTTTCTTCATGCTTAACAGAATTCAAGATAATATTAGACTAGAACAGATTTAAGACCCTCGATAATGATGATATCAGGATTCGTGGATCATCGATTTTGAGCAATCATAAGGAAATATCAATGAAAAGGCATGTCATCATCCATTAAAATGGATCTTCCTCACTCATCCTGGCTAAGACAGGCTCTAAAACCCATCAGATCTGACCCTTGCGTGTACCTGTAGAATGACTGACCAGCAGCCTTATACAGGTGTGTTGTCGATCAAAGCACAAGTTGAAATAATCGAAAGGATACCTTAACGCCCCCCCCCCGCCCGTAAACATTGATTGCATGCATGGTAACCATTCTTATCATGAGCCTTGATTGTGAGCCTTCTGTGACCGGGGTCGGGGGGGCGGTCAGGCCTTTTCTGTCGTAAGAAATATTATTACACGTAGGGCCTACCATACGATCGTTCCTTCCATTGGAAGATGGGCTAATATTTCTTATGATGAAGCCCCCCCCCCCTCACGGAAAGCAAACTCAAAGTCAGATGTTTTAATTTATTATAACACGCTATATGTCATGTTATAATGCAAGAACCACATGCAATTATATGCGTGACATACCATTTGTAAATCGACTTCTTTTTTGTAAGTGCAGGGAATTTTTCATGTTGTGTGTAATTACTATACTATACTTTTCACTGGGTTGACAATGAATCAACAATGTTGATTCAAAATCCCAGTCATATAAACCCAAACGCAAATAATGATTATACTTTTTAATCTCATTTAGTCCCCTCCCATTAAAATCATAAACATAATAACAAATGACAACCGAATGCAGGAACAAAACGTTGTAGAAATATACAGTGAAGTATAATGGATACTATGCGACCATGGCGACCAAAATGAAAAGATATTGTAAAAAGTCACTTATTTTGTTGTTCGTTTATCGAAAAGCTTCATGACTGTAAACAAGCTTTAACAAATATTATGAAAGGAAAAAAAACAATCGCATTTAATCTTGTAACAGCAGGGGTACGTATAAACTGGTCGAAACAAGAAACAGGAAACGTGAGCTAAAACCATTTACAAACCAAATAGTGTCGCAACGAGTCTCCTAGTACAAGATTGGATTCAATTTGGTGGGTTGAAGGCTGATGTTCGAATTAAGCGCCCGTCGCCATTGTTACGAAATTATAGTATCATAAATAACTGTAGGCAGCCTCATCTATTTGGAGAGGGGGAATGGGTTCTGAATTTCTCCTGATATGATTCTTTAAAGCCCAATTGTCCCCATTTTGAAACAGACAAAACAATGATAACCTAATGAACCACTCTATCGGGCCTTCGCTTATTCTCCTCTTAGGTGTTTCAGTACGCGCTTTAAAAAAGAAAAGAAAAATTAACTTTTCAAATAACTTTTTAAATCTTAGATCCTACGCTTTTGCATACGGAATCAGTGTAGGCCTGTCAGAACGTTTTGTAGTTCATGTTTTTGCGTTGTACTTTCGCCCTCGTTTCTAAGCGTGGGCTGGACAACATCACAACAGTGCTACAGCCTTTTGTGGACCAAAAAGCAAATATTATTCCGACAACTATTATTACTCAATTAGCCACACTTATTGTAATTTACATGCCTGAGGCTTAACCGCGCTGAAAAAGTGTAATAATGAAGAGACTACAGAGAGAGAGAGAGAGAGAGAGAGAGAGAGGGGAAGGTTTGGGGAAGATGGGAAGAGGTTGAGACTATTAAAGACGGTAGCTTACAAGCTTTAAAGTTGAAATAAGTATCTCGAAATAATGACAAACCTAAAGGAAATAATATAAGGCGCTACGATGAAATTTCCAGTTCAGAGAGTAGGCCTACACATACCATCAACGGTGTAAATCTATCATCTAATGAGTAGAGCGATCAACAAGATTGAGGAAATAAATTGTACATGTCGTAATGAAGTACATTTCCGTTGCCAAGCAACGCATTAAACTATGATCCGAAAGAGTACCCATAATACACACTCGCACGTACTACAGGACATGGTGCATTTTGTTCTAAACCTTGAACTTCCCCTCCAAGCACGAACAAAATATGGATACTCTGAAAAGTATTTTAAAATGCTTTTACGCCTTTAACCTTTTACAATGTCAAAATTCTTTATAATATGTTCTAGAGGTATAAAACGGGAAAGGTAAATAGTGAAACTCGATGATGTATCTGCACGTATAAACAGTTGTAGGATAGAACCCTGGGAAGATAATATGCGGTCTCAGCGAAGGTTGATTGCTCAAATTGACAGTGACAATTCCAAATTCCATATTTCCGCTTTCTAAATCCCCTGGGATTAATGATCAGACTGAATAATCCCGTCATCTGGGTTATTCAAAGGAACATCAAAATACCTTTTTAATCCTAAGGATGATTCCCTTCGTATGAAGCTTATAGTGAACATGAGTATTTTTTTCTTCTCATACTGCATTTCTTAAATTCTTATTTATAGTTATTGCAAGGGAATGAAATTTACTTTCAATTGCACAATTAATTAGAGAGGAGACTACTATCTTACTTTTTTCTTTTAATCAATTGTAATTGTTTTATGTACGTACGTATTCCTTAAGCATGAATCGCACTAGTAAAAAGTAAAGGCTTAAATTAAATTTCATTAATCGTTCGATTATGACCAATGGCAAAAACATTGTCAGGGGGGGGGGTATCAGAAAATGGAGAGAAAAAGTGTTATCGAATGCCTACGAACGCTAACACTGTCAACTTGACCATGATGGAGATGAGGGATAGTGGGACAGCCAAAGTGACAGAAATGGGCTACTATTTTACAGCAGAATTCGTGCCATCGAAACTTCTAAATTTCTGTTATTGAGGGCCTCGATCGTCTCCTGCACAGGCTCCCTTTATAGGCTATGACAAAGTTGTTGATTCTTATTTTATGTATAAAAAGGAGAACAAATACACATTTTATACTCTTCTATCACTTTTCGGATTCGTATATCCATATTAATGTTGAGACCCACCATGAAAAGTATAAGTCCCTCATCTAAATTAAGCGATCAATTAGTCGTGAAATGCTATCAACGATTAGCCAAATTACGATAAATCATAGCAATTAGTCAACAGTCGTGATCTTCACATCAATTAAGCACGTACAATTTCATGAGCGAATTTACCCGCACCTGTCCAATATGTTTTAATTCTACTTTAAAAAAACGTGACTTTTTGTAAAGAACAAATTGAGGTAGTTTGTTAATAAAATGAATTGTTTACCCCTAATGAACCTGGACCGTCTTTGATTACTTTTCCTTATACCATGTATAGGGTTTTTCCGTGTCCAATGAGTAAGGGTTGATGAGTTGTTGTGTTATCAACTAGATTATATATGAATATATACAGTCTAATAGGTTTTGTCCACTTTTCCAAGTCAAGTAATTTAACTTCGGGTTAACTCACCGTATATTTTGAAGATATCCCTCTTTCGGGAGGTCATATTAACATCATACCTATTCCTTATCTCTTACTCCTTGGTATCAATAATTGTTTACGTCTACTTTTAAAGCTTATTGCACAAAGTGGAATGTCATGGTGAGGTGTTTGGATAGAAATGATATTTTGAACAGCGATGTCTTACATGTTTAACATGACTGACTGTGAAGAGCAGCTGGACAGTTTCTGGAAGGAACATGCAATTATAAAGTCCCTCGACAATTGAGCTCATGACCAATTCTGATAGAGGTTGAGAAAGTCGTTGCCTACTCAGCCAATTTTTATGAAAATATTTTACCCCCCTTCCCCCCCCCCCAAAAAAATACAAAAATACAAACAAATACAAAAAAATTCAAACAAAAAAATCATGCAGCTTTTTTACTCGAATGGGAAGGGGGTTTAACTATGTTGTACTAATATAATATTTTGGGATAATTTTCTACTTCGCTATATCCATAGTAATCAGTAATCAAATTTTGTATTTAAACAAATATATGGAAGCTTATATTATAAAAGGAACGTACTTAAGAAGTTAGGTGCAAAATGTTTGTCTGATGATGGGGGGGGGGCGGGACAATCGGTCCGCGCCCTCATCTTTTACATAAACAATGTGTCCCTTATTGTGACCTAGCGCCCCCTTTCAAATTTTCGGAGCATGAAGTGCAATCACAGTTTTCAGCGAATCTGACTTAATGTATTAATACATTTTAGGCTAATTCTAGGCCTACATGATCGAGCATTTTGAGATGTCACGCACAGGACATGGACGAAGATATTAATAGCGTGGAAGTTGAAATGGTGTTCGAGTCTAGGGCAAGGATTAGAAAGAAAAAAATCATTAATGATGGCCTTCCTCCAATCGGCCATGAGTTTGAACCCCAGATCATCATAAGCTGCTAATCATAATTAGGCTCATTAGAGATATTATGGGTTTATAATAATTATAGCATTCATTACACGACAGTGCATATAGCCGCGGTGGAGTATGTAGAAATCATATTAATTCAGATTTTTAATTTACAAATAATCCGTAAAATGTGAATTCGGAGATAATCTAAGCGGACCCTCCCCTGTTAAACTCGAGAAAAAATGATGTACAAGACTTGCACAATGATGATAAATGTGGCCATGGAAAAAAAAGACTTACTGCTAGAGCGAAACGAAATGCCAGCAGGTTATGTGGTAAAAGTTAACTTGTACTATAGGTCATGCAGAGATAGGTCAAGAAATCTACAAGGGTCTTTAATAGTCAATTTTGAAAGTCCATCAGGTGGACAAAAAGTAGAAAATCACGACCATTAACATGATTATATCTTGTCATTGAGGAATACCTTTCCAATAGTGCAATGATACAGGGGCATCGATGGGGCGGGGGTTGCCTCCAATAATTTCGGAATAAACTGTGTGTCCTATCGAGTGTTTTGAAACAAAGAAACAAGCCACATAAACAGAAACAAAGAAACAATAACAAAATCTTGAAGGTGGGACGCTGCCCCTACATATGATAATTGGTAAACAATAACTGGCTAAGAAAAACAGACAAAATTTACCAATACAGATCGATTACAAACAAAAATATGACATTCCAAACGTTCACCGCAGCAAAGACAAAGAAAATAATTGACAATTTGAATTTTATCTTGTAGCTTTCTTATTGAGGGATGCACTTATTATCAAAGGGATATAAAAGGAAGGAGGGGAAGGAGTATGGTTACTGATAATGGGGGCTGAAACGGGTGAGAGGAAAATAGGCAAGTTACTGAGCCGGAGAATAGAGCAGGAAACTAAACAAAACCTGACCTCTTCATGCACGACAACCCAGAAATGGAATCCTGAAATTTGTGCGTGTTTGGCATAAAATGATTGTTGGAATAGAAGATTGGATGATAAGCTGAGCGAAAGGCGTCTTATTAGAATAAAGAAAAGAAACGAAAACCTGTTAAACCAGGTACATGAGTAGATTGAAATTTGATTTATTCATTAAAAAATTATTAAACATAAGATATTGAGAGTTGCTCATGCGCTTTCATTCTTTAATATACAAAATCAATGGAATTTCAATGTATGCCTTCACATATTATAACCTTTTAAAGGTACTATGTCCCATTTGCAGGCCAAACAAAAAATGAAAAGGTTTAATTCCACCGGCATTTGAAAGATAATACTAATTTAGAACTTTCCTCAAAACGAAAGGGCTTGAAAATGTCTTTTTGTGGGAAAATAACGACTGTTAGTTGTCGAATCGACTTTAGTGATTGCAATCATTTAAGTAATGGTCTGATTTTTAGACCCTTGTACCAAATGGTCGTACGTTTTGTGCTGCGCAAAGATTCAATCAGTTTAATTTTGGCCATTGCAAGAAGTGGGTTATTGATGTAGACAAATGCTCATGTACCCTACCCTTTACAGCTTATTTTATGTATGTTATTACCAAAGAAAAAAAGAAGTCAATCAGTCACTCAATAGTGTCTGACAGTGAAGTCTAGAAAGTAAACGGGTTTCCTTGCATAATTTGAATACTAGGACACTGCTAAAGTTTAAATTTCACAGATAGGACATACGTGACATAGGCCTATTCATAATTCCTGCAAAGTTCTACCGAATTTGATGTTGGCTGCAAATGGGACATAGTATCTTCAACAGTTCCAAAAAAATATACAATAAAATTATGTTCGTTTAGTTCTTTATCAAAGATGTAGTTCGTGTAAACATTTCCTTTCGTATGTCAAGTTTAGCAACATCACACATTTGGAACTTAAAATACTTCATTTGAAAACAAATCTTTGTGTTCAAGTGTCTCTAAAGTCAAACTTTTTACCATCAAGAAAATATTATGTCATGGCATATGCTCTTTACCAGCAACTTTAAGACATTACCTTCAATATGATCCGAGGTAATTAATTTGAAAAGGAACCAAGGCACGCGCGTTAACCCCTAGCAAAAGGAAGCAGTATGGCGATGTAAGGAATCGATAAGATTCGACCCCTCCGTTAACCCATCAATGTCACTTATCATAATGTTATTTTGTATTTTGTAAAGCAACAGGCTATGAAGACAAAATGGGAAAAGGGTTTTGAACCGCACACGCCCAGTGTCAATATCGTTTAATTTCTAAAAATGTGAAAATATTCGGGATGAGTGGGAAAAACCTAAAATGCAGTGAATAAAGGCCATATTAGCGGGGCATGGTCGGTCAATTGCCCCTGTGTTATTTTTCCCAGCTTACGTCAAAGAAAGATGGTTTGGATTTGGGGTTGCGATTCAATATACCTCCCTGATTTTAGGGTTAGGATTTGATGAAATGTTAGTGATTCATTTAGTGTTAGAAATTTACCAAGGGGTTATTGTCATCGGAGCATGTGTCATACGTTCTTGGATACTTATTTGGACTCAGAAAGGTGGATATAATGGAGCTTATGCTGATGAGGAATAGGTCACTCTTGGCATTTTATGGGTCAGCACTCTTCTAAAAATTAAACCCGATGCTGGATCTAAACCATGTCTAAAGTCGAGATAACTAAGTTTCCTTTTTAATTAGCATGAATACGGGCCACGGTTTATTATACACAATATAAAAAACTAATTTAAAAGATATTTAGCAAGACCTGTAAGCACATTTAAACCCTTATACTAATTGTAAAAGAAATGATTACATCAACAATCTCAATTTACGTAGGAAATATATGGGTACCAGTAAAACCTTAAATGTCAAAACATGATTTGGATAGAGTTACCGGGAAATTAGGAATACACTGAACTCTGCTACAGTGACACTTTGTATTAAAGGTACTGTCATTCGATTATGAGTTGTAAAAAACGCTGAATAAAAAAATAATAATAACAACATTTTTATATTTTACATAATTCACGATCATTTCGTCTGGGCTCGTTTGACAAATAAACGCATGGAGAAAAGTCGCAAATTTCATGTATAAAAACTTTGAACAATATAGGCTCTAATCAATATAAGAGAAACTTTCCCCCAACTCGAAATAAAAAAATAAAAAACACCGAGTGCGAACACGCATAGAGGAGAGAGAAAGAGAGAGAGAGAGAGAGAGAGAGAACATTTCTCCATAAAGAAATTAATTATTATTCTCTATTAAAAGCGTGTCATGACATATTTCTGGGTAGTTAATTTCAACTGAATCATTAAAAAATCATAGATATCCAGATGTTGAATCTAGGATAGTTCTTTATAAAGCAGACCTGAATAAGGGCACACTTGACTCGGCAACCCGAGAAGTGACCGACCGTTGATCCGAGACAAAAATAACACTACGAGTACTACTTGTATATTATCAGTGAATCACCTTTCAGTATTCTATTGCTTAGGTCACTTCGTGGCAATGGCAAATCAACTCTAACGATGTTCTTATACCATGCTCCCAAAATCGGTCCTACTTTTCTGCAGGGTTTTGACATAAATTATTTTCATAAAGCACTATGGTTGTGTAGCACATTCAGCAAGAATCTTACTACGCTTTTCTGTCTGCATATTTGTTTAAATATTTCCAACTGTGTTTATGAATATAGAAAAAAGCACCTTTCAGTTTGAACAAACTTGAATTTGAAATTGATCTAGAATGCACACATGGTGGTAATTGGTCCCATACGACCGTGTGAAACATATGGCTTCAATAACTAAATTTCTATAATGGCATTGGAAACTAGGTTCCAATGAATTTGTCATTTGTAGAAATGCCTTAGAACAATCATACCAATACATAGCAGCACTATTTACTTTCTTTAATATTCGACAGTGTTGGGAGAGATATATATTTATAGGGAGAGAGCGAGAGAGAGAGAGAGAGAGAGAGAGAGGGTATGTGTGTGTGTGTGTGTTAGAGAGAGAGAAAGGGAGAGAGAAGTGGAGGGAAGGCCTCATTCCTATCTCGTGTACAAAAGTTTACCGATATTGGCCGAGTTTAAACGAAGTTTCCCAAGTTTACCATACAACAAAAAGTTTCCCCCAAGTATAATATCCTCACAATCATAATGCATGGGAAACGACCTCAACCAACCACTGTCAGACTTTCTATTCTCACCGTCAAATGTTTTGTGCTACCGCTAGATGTTTCTTTTCTTTCCAAGATTGTGTTGTTCTTGTATTTGAACAGCCCTGCGACAAATCAAACGTCAAAACTAGCAGTGGCGCGGCGTGTGTATTGCCCTTGAGGGGGCATCGGTGGTCGGGGGAGGAGGGGGGCACCGGTCTTGATAGTTGTATATTGTATAAAAGAAAGGGGTTGGAAAGGGAAGGGTGTATGAAGGGTCGCATCATCTTGTTTTCATGTTGCCTTTCCTCTCTTCTTTCCTTTTGTCTTTTTATCTCGTGTCCCCATTCGACATTCAATGGGGCACGTGTTTTAAGCCCCCGTTCCCCCTGTTTACGCCACTGCTCTCCAGAATATACACTTAAAGGGGCATCCCGCTGGTATTGGAATCTAGCTCGTCAACGCCAAGACCTTTTGAACACGTTCAAGGTGGGGCCTGAACAGTGGTAGAACTCTATGCGGTCACTAGCCACAAAGTCACGTTTGAGAATATCGCAGGAGTTATACTGCAAAGAATTATTACGTGGACCTCTACGAGAAAAGAAAAAATGAATTGTCACTAATTGTATCTGCATACTATTGTCAATTAGTTGCTTATGCTTGCCTTTTTACTTTCTGTTATTTGCTGTATTTCAAGAACTAATCGGGATACCCGTTTATCAAAAACATTGGTGATCTTTTGTTATGACCACACTACAAAACATGAGAAATTCGCCCTGTAATAATCATTCCTCTACGAAGCACAATTCATAAAGCAGACTTTTGGAAAGATAACCTGCATGCGGGTGAGCACATTAATCAAAACAGGATATTGAGAGGCTGTTGTGGTTTGCATGGTTGGCAAAATTGTGCTAGAACTTAACTTTCGAGCCTTTTTTTTTTTTTTGGGGGGGGGGCAGGGGTATTGCTCGAATCTGGTATAAAATTACTATCCATTTATAAATTTGTATTAATACGTGACATACGTCTTTTAATTCTGGCCATGTCACTTTGCATCAGTTCTTTCTAATGTGCTAAAACAATACTAAAACGTGAAAATAATCTTCTTTCTTTTATTCAAATGCTATCATCCAATCTCCCTTCCCGTCGGAACAGTCCGTCTGGTATGTCGTTTTTATTGTTTGACACACTCTCAAGTCCATGTCGATCATTATCTATGGCACGTGACGAGAAATCCTTCAACAACTATGATTAGGACAGGTTATCCTAGTCCAGATAGGACTTAAATAGATTGAATGGTAGGAAGCCAAGAGCTTAGATTATAGATTGCTTATCAAAAAAGAGTCTTACAAAGCAGAAACTGTGTAATAACCGTCCAAATAAATAAAATAAAACAAAGCAGAAACTGTGTAATAACCGTCCACTTTACTTTTTAATAATAAATTTATAAATAAAATAAAAAAATAATATTATTGGCGACAGGATTTTGTTCTTCTTTCTTCCAAGAACACCATTAAAATAAATGGTGGATGGTGATTTCCAAAATAATAATTATATATTGGGAAGCAACTGGAAGACTTGAATTCTTGGTGTTCTTTATCTGGGACGCTCATGTAATACACTCAATGTCGTAGTATGGGTCCAGAGAGCGTGAGGGGGCACGCGTCTTTCGGTGCATAAATTGTGAATAAACAATGTTTGCATAAAGTAGTCTTATGGGATGTTATGTATTGTAAATACACCTGACCTATAAAAAACTTTATAAACTATAGACCGCCCAGACTTTACGACAATGAAAATTTCTATACACAGATAATATGCTCTCGTATAAAAGGTGACCTATAGGTGGCTGTTATTATTATTATTCTGTTTGGTTGTTATGCTCTAGAATCATTATTATGTTGAGCTAGATTAATGAACATCATTATGCCTTGTTTGAAGACCCGAATCCGGCTGAAAGGCCAATGTGAATATAGTGAATCTGCACAAATGAATCCAAAATCGTTACATGTAATATACCGCGTTTCCTGATTACAATAAACGAAATGAATTACTTTTTGACCTCCAAAGAACGTGTTTCATGCATCATTTATCATCTATTCATGTGCCCGAGGATATTTTCCATTGTGTTCAGTTTGAACTCTGTCATGATTTGACGTTAAGCAAGAAAAATTATAAATTCTACAATCATATCTTCTCAAGAATGAGTAAACTATATGCACGAATAATAATCAATCATATTGGGAGTTGTTTAGTTCATTTTATAAGAAAATTTGACGAATGACTTTTATTCAAGACACAGCACACAAGACAATTCACCGCACTGATCTGTTGATTTTTTTTTTAATGATCGCCTGTCCTGTAAGTATCTGCTTGCTAGATTGCTTTGACTTTTGTTGATGAATGGTACCTACAATTACAAACACTTCTTTCTTCAAATAATATTGACAATAAGATTCAAAACAAGAGGGGAGGTGCAAATGAACGCTGCCCCCTCTCAATATTGCTTTTGAAACCCATCTAATTAATTACATAGAGCATTTCATTTGTCATAAATATCATGTCAAGAATATATATAATATCTAAAATCTGGAGTATTTACACACCATAGTAATAATGTGTCCACACAAAATATGATATGCTTATCTGAAATAACAATACTCATGCTTTAAAATGGAATATCGTTCCAATCTATGCCCAATCTGAACACCATTAATTTCCTTGACGTGATCGAGACCTCAGTTTTATTATTCAACAAAGGGTTCAGCATATCGATACGGTGTCAATGTTCAAAGGCCTTTTGGGTTAGGAAAACAAATAAGGGCAATCATACCTCACAAAAGATACTATCTGGGGCATGAATGTATTTTTAAATGTTATCAGGTTTTATGATCGTGTGAAAGAGACTCGTGAGTTCGTGCATAAAACGGTGTTCTTATCATTTGATCTTGGACTTGTAAAGATATAACATGGCCTTTTGTTTGGGCAACGTAAGCACATAAATTGCTAATAGGCCCGCTTCATATAATACATATCGAACACGTAATTTCTTTTTTAATGCCAGCATAATGTTCAATTGGATTGTGTTGGTGATTTATCGCTGTGGAATGCTACCAACCATATGCTAACAAGTATGTACACATAATAACACCCTTCTGAAAAATTTCGACTGGTTTATTAACAAAGCATGATATTGAATGGGGTTTATCAACCATTTCCTTTCGCACGAGTAGATTCCTTTGCACACTGTATAGGGTGTACATTGTTGTAAAATGCTATTGAAAATGTGCATAATCATCGGGAAAAAATATATAATAAAATGAACCGCATTAAAACTACATCGAATCAAATGAAAACAATATCATGCAAAGACGTTAACTCAAAATATAACTGTAACACTTGGTGCAGAATATAATATATTTCGATATGATTAGGATACATGTTTAGTACAGAACTACAAGTAGTGTTTAAATACAAAATAAGAGTGAATAGAATAGGATTCAGTTGAAGTTTGGGGGGGGGGTTGGAAAGAACGCTAGGGGTGCGCGGGGTGATTAAATCATTTTTGGGGAGCAACTTTAGAGTACCCCACCCTCAAAAGTTGACCAGACGTTCGTAGGTTAACCAATGAAGCTAAATCTAATGACTTAAGTTTCTAAGCTAACCCTAACCCTATAATTGTATCTCTCGACGGCGGACGTTCAAGTGAAAAAAAACCCTATTGGTTGGGGTATTCTAAAGTTAAGCCAATGTTGGGATACTTACATTAACATTTGATATTAAATATGAGCAGACCTTCTAATGCATTGTTAAGCTGGGATACCTACCTCTCCATGGCATATCCATCTGAAGTGACAGTCTTCTGAACTCCGTTGATAACTTGCTCGTTCTTGGTGATATCAATGTCGATGTCGGCGTTGACGACAATCCCATTGAACTCCTCCTCGATAGCGAGGCGTGTCCGTTACTACCGGTTGGAGTAGATGTCGAGACAGGAGGCGGGTGACGCCCTTTATGGGATGCCTTGGTAACCGCATCCAAGTCCCCATTGGCCACGCCCATCACACTCCATCTCCAGCTGGGGCTACTGCGCCCATTCTGAGATTTCTTCGGGCGTCGAACCACTGTCTTGATCCCGGAGTAGGTCTCCAATTCTTCCAAGGGGCTTATGGGGCTGATGCTCCGGGGTGACAGGTGGGAGGAGAGTAAATCCTCCCCCCGAATGGCTTTGCTTCTCTGAAGAGGTGGTCTGTTTCGAGGTGATGATGATGAGGAGGAGGATGAGTTCCTGTCGGCATCGGATTCCTCCGACGAACCCTCATCTTCCATATTCTCCGAGATGCTGCTGCAAGCGCTACTGCTGGATCGCACTAGGCTGCGACGGTTGTACCGCAATTTCTCTTTCGTCGGTGCGCTGAAATGCAGATTATTGTTATTGCTGCTCAAATCTTCAAACTTCTCTCTCATCTGACTGACTCCCGTTTCCAACGCATCCAATTCCAAATGCACATCTGATTTTCCCTTATCACTCATGTTCGTAGGTGAAGACCGGTGAGACCCTCTCCGACCTAGCTCCATCATGCCACTTGATGAAGAACTCAGTGATGAATCGGGAGAGCTCGCAGGGCTACTAGCTGGACTACTAGCTGGACTGTAGCTTTCACTAGAACTACTATTGCTGCCGCCGATCTTGCTGGTGGCACTACTGATCGATAAACTCCTGGCATCACATACCGTCACGGTTGGCAGCTGATGGAAATCGTTATGGCTACACACTGACTCATGGTCGACCACCGTCTCTTCGTTTGGCGTTAAATAATCACCAAGTTGACATGCAGCCATCGCTGACTAAAAAAAAGAGCCGACAGGTACGGGGTTAATTTCCACAAAACTTGAGCCGACAGACAACAAGTCTGCTGTCCAAAGTGCAATGCAACCGTCGAACTCTGATACGTGCGACAGAAGTTTCAACCTCGGAGAGAGAAAGAGAGAGAACAAAAATATTACACCCCCGAATCGAGCGAGGAAAGAAGTGCGTGTGCGAGTGAGTCAGGTGTACACAAGTTTTCAAAACATTTTGATTTGTTTGCTTCTTATGTTTGTATTTGATGTGTATATATCCAGACTGCACCTCCTATCTTATTCGACAGAAAACATTCTGGGCTATTGAAAAGCGATTTTTAAAAGCCGCACTTCCAATATTTGAACAATGGTCCCTAAACCCTTTCGCGACCTATGAAAAGAAAGCAACACACCCCTATTCTTTGTGTCCTTCCAGCCGTTGGGTCAACGAAGAGGTCGCAGTTCGGCATCCTTATTCTGTCAACTTCAATGTAGGGGAGAACTAAGATTATGATCAGTATAGTTTTTATGGGAGTGTATGAGAGAATTACCATTGTTGTTCCTAAAATCAATATGCCATTCAGGCCAGGGTTGATATGGCACGTAAAGTGTAAATGGATCAATATACCTCGGTCTATGTATTCAACGGAGGTCAGGTATATATCCAGTGTGTTTATTTTAAAAAAAGTCATGGTATATTGTCTTATTGATAAACATGTATCGAGAAGGAGAGAAGGGTCCTGTAATTAGGTTTACATTCTTGATTTTTATGTGAACAAAATATTCACTTAAAAACCAGGTTAGCATATTAGTTTTAGTTGATGTAGAATGATAATGATAAAGTAGAATTTAAAGAGAATTTAAAGAAAAAATTAAATTAAATATCTGGGCATGGCTTTAACAGGGGCACAGTATTAGGTCGGCTGAAGGGGGTAGCTCACTCAACTTTCCAAGTTGCGGGAATAAAGCGAGCGAGTAAAAATAAACAAAAACAAACACAACAAATTCTGAATAGTGATAGCCACTGGTGGTGCATGACGACTCTTTATCAATGATAGCGTTTACATTGTCATTATTTCCAAATTATCGATGAAGAGAGTTTTACTATGAAAACTATTTTCTCGAAAGCAAATTCTTCCATTCATTGAAACATATTTATTCAATGATCAGCAAAGCTGTTTTCCATCATGGTTCCAAATAAGGGCATACTATAGTAAAACATAGAAACGATTCACATAGAGCAAAAAATACAACCAATTTGTTGGAAATAAAACACTATTGAAACATGTAGATTGATGAGTTTGCATTTTCCCCACGTCTTATTCGCTCTCCTTTATTCAGATCGCAGTTGGGTAAGGCTTATTTATATTTATATTTTGTTTTGTTTTGCTTTATTTGGGGATGTTTTACATGGAATCTAGTCATGTGTATCTTAGTGCGTCAAGATTAAATCTTCAATAAACTTCTACAGATACATAATGATGACAGGTTTGTTATCACTTGTGTGAAACTATTGATTGCGACATGCCAAAAGAGGGCAGCATGCAACTATTGAAACTATCGACATGGGGGAAAATTCTAACTTTCTCCAACCAACCCGTCACATACTATACATGTATTAAAAACCACCCTCTCTCTTCTCTCTCTCTCTCTCTCTCTCTCTCTCTCTCTCTCTCTCTCTCTATATATATATATATATACATGTACAGTCAAACCTGTCTATAGCGACCGCCCAAGGGAAACACAAAAAAGTGGTCTTTACAGACAGGTGGTCTTTGTAGACAGGTTCCTTTAGTACATGTTTCGATGAGAAACCATTTTCAAGGGAAACATAAAATGCGGTCTATGTAGACAGGTGGTCTTTGTAGACAGGTGGTCACTTAAGCAGGTTTGACTGTATATATATTTGTATTACCTTGTCTTTCACTTACAATCAGACCATTTGCTTATTATCACAATCATCGTTATTATTGTTATTGTTATTATTATTATTATCATTATTATCATCATTATTATTATTCTTATTCTTATTCTTATTCTTATTATTCTTCTTATCATCATCATCATTATTATTGTTATCATCATTATATATCTAGAAGATCTAAAGAGTGATATTCCCTCTTTTCGCGGGGGGGGGGGTGCGGGAGGGGTGTTGGGGAAGGGGCTAGGGACGGACCCAGGACCCTCCGCTCGACCAATGGATCTGCCTACGGGTGTATTGACGTTTTATTAGTGGTTTCAGTTCCCAGTTCAAATTTTTGTTTACATTTTACTTTATTGTGAGAGTAATAATTTCATGTTATCAACAGATCCCGTCGAGGAAAACCTTTTGCTAGAAAAATCAATTAAACATTGGATTTTGTTGTTACTTTCTTCTACTGTCAGTGACTTTCGCATTTGTGCCTCCTCCACCCCCCCCCCCCGCATAGAATACTGCAGGCGCGGATCCAGGGGAGCCGAGCGGCCCTTGCCCCGCAAAAGAGAGAGAGAGAGAGAGAGAGAGAGAAGGGAAAGGGAAAGAGGAGAGAAAGGGAAAGAAAGAAGAGGAAGAAGAAAAGGAAAGGGGAAAAAAAGAAGGAGATCGGGGGCCGAAATGGCCTTGCCTCCCCTATCAAAAAAAAAGGAAAAGAGGAGATAAAGGGAAAGAAAAAAAACTGGAAGCAGAAAAGAAAAAAGAAGGGGGATATCAGTTGCAATTTTCCGGCCAACAAGTTGTAGAGGGAGGGGGGCGGGGCCCATTCCCCCCAATAGAATTCAAACGTAGTTTATTTCTAATTCGATACCGATGATTTACAAATGTTGCTGAAATGACACAATTTTCCGAGATTTGTCCTCACTTTTTAGTAAATTATACTTTGTTTTGCGTGTGTTGGAAAATGACAAATTCCTAAATTTACAGTCAGGCAAGAAATATGCTTACATGTATTTAGAGGCCTACATGTCAGGGCCCGCAGAACGGCGAGGCCCGGGGGCCTCGAGCTCCTTTCCCCACACACAATTTTTTCGAAAAAGTATATTTAAGAGAATAGAAAGAAAGAGGAAAGAAAGAAAGAATAGTGACCTGCCAGTGTCACAAAATAATAGGGTATCAAAATATGCTCATCTGACCATGATTAAATGCCTAAAACCCCTGAGCTTCCGGGGGCTCTGCCCCCTGGATTCCACCTAGGGCCCTAAGGTGACCCCCTGGATGCTCATATGACAGTAATCTAATGCCTAAAAATCCTGAGCTTCTGGGAGCTCCGCCCCCTGGACCCCACCACAATTAGTGTCCTGCCAGTGTCACAAACAAGGTATCAAAATATGCTCATCTGACCGTAATTAAATGCCTAAAACCCCCTGAGCTTCCGGGGGCTCTGCCCCCTCGACCCCACCAGGGGGCATAAGGCTGGCCCCGAATACTTATCTGACCGTTATAAAATGCCTCAAATCCCTGAGTTTCAAGGGGCTCAGCCCCCTGGAACCCACGCCAATTAGTGAACTGCCAGTGTCACGAATAAGGTATCAAACTATGCTCATCTGACCGTTATTAAATGCCCATACACCCTGAGCTCCCGGGGGCTCCGCCCCTTGAGCCCCGCCGGGGCTTTGCCCCTAGACCCCACGCCAATTCCTACCTGACCGTTCATACTTTAGCCTTCCCCCACCCACTTTCAAAAACGTCCAGCGGGGCCTGCATGTAAGAGTGGGGTGATGCAGATTTTTTTTTGTCTTCCCTCCTCCCCAAACGTTTTTGCTCATTACGCCAATGCTGATCACTATTACGTACCAATATTTAGCTCTCATCATTTCAAATTTGCCCCCCCCCCAAGAAATCCTGGATCCGTGCTTGGAATCCTGCATCTAAAAAGCTCCATATACCGAAGTGTTTCAATGATAATGATGATAATGAATAATAATAACCGGGTCTTATGTAACCCAGGATAACCACATGTGAGCAAATCATCTTGTTCAAGGATGTAAGAACCGATCGAGGTGTAAATCCCTGACCTATCGGATGAGAGTCAAGAGCCTTCAGCAGTATACCAGAATGCTCCCATATTGTAACCGTTAATAAAAATGCAGATAAACCATGGTATAGTGGTTAATTTATTCGACTTTCAGTCAAAAGGTTGCAGGTTCGAATCCCAGCCCAATCCTCCAGCGTAAAGGGAATGGTTGTATTGAGATCACACTTTTCCTTTTGCAGTGTGATCAAAGTGCTGTAATGCAAAGTTCCAAACTACCACCCAAAAAAGGGTAGCTCGGTTGCAAATTTTCAAAATATGGGCTTCGCTGAAATGCAAAGCTAATTATACTGCGATATACAACGTCTTTTATGGGGTATGATACCCGAGTTGTGTAATTGTGTTCCTATAGTCCTTCAGAAAATATTCGGATTCTCACTGACTCGGCCCCCTCGAAGTTTTTGACTCGTTACGGCGGTTACGCCACCATTGCCACTTGGCTCTCCTCAATCACTTTCAGGCATACGCAATAATGTGCCCTCTCATATTGTGCCCCTGCGGGCAGCAATTTTAGACCCCTCAGTAAAGCCACATAAAACATTTATAACA
This sequence comes from Mesocentrotus franciscanus, assembly GCA_037976565.1. Lineage (NCBI taxonomy): Eukaryota > Metazoa > Echinodermata > Echinoidea > Camarodonta > Strongylocentrotidae > Mesocentrotus > Mesocentrotus franciscanus. Next base: position 29,606,151 of record CP137669.1, on the reverse strand, counting down.
ATTTCTTCCCGGCTTTGTTCTTTTTGTTCTTCTCACTTTCTATCTTTATTTCTTCCTTCCTCCCTTTATATTTTCTTCTTCCCCTTCTTCTCTTTTTTTCTTCTTCTTATTCCACTTCTTCTTCTACTACTTTTTCTTCTGCTTGTCAGAACATGTGCCCCCGCTCGAGAATCTAGTATCCGACCTAGCAACAAAGGATGTACTTAACAGCTCAACGATCTTCACAGTCACTGTGTATTATAAATGATAATAACGGTAATAGCCTATGGGCCATTTTTGGACCAAGCATTCATTGCTGCTTCTTCCTCAATCGATATCGCTTCGTGTCAAAATATTTTATTCACCTTTTACGAGATATTTAGGCGTAAGTTTCATACGTCATGATACAGATTGCGCAGGCGCACAATTCATTCAGAACACCTGATATGACGTTTCAATGTCGGCTTTTTCCCCAAGTGCTTGATAACGAAATAAGTTACTCACCTGTAACGAACTATTGTGTTTGAACAATCAGAAGAAGATCACATACATTTGTTGTTGCTAGGTCGGACATGCTAAATAAGTAATGTTTGCGCAGGCGCCGATTTCACATCGACACTGGCTTGATGGCGAAGTATTTCATTCACATGTTCTTTTACGAGCCTATTGTCAGAATATAAATTTAATAGCCTACATCAGTTGTTGCTAGGTCGGATATGCTTCAAAAGATAATGTCTGCGCTAGCGCCGACTTCATTCAATTATACACCACAAGAACACGTGAAACTGGAACCTCTACCTCAATCAGTATCATTTTCAATGCTTTAAAGCTCACCCCACGTCCCCAATACTAAATTAAAAAATAATGGAACTTTGACTGCTGCCAAGTACCCCCCCCCCCAATATCCCCAGTACGCCAGGTATGCATAGTATTTGAATCATATGGGCTAGGCAGGTGGCTTGCCGAGGCAAATGCTAACTTTTCTATAGTTGTACTACCCCTGACTTAACAATACAGACTTGATAACGGTTATGAGAAACAGCATGAATTTAAATACATTTAGTATACAGATTTGTTCATCAAAAATAGTATAATGCCGAGTTCATTCATAACTTCATAACAACATGTGATATCATTCTTCCAAGATGCCAGCACGTTTCTTTCTCATGTGCATTTCAGCTATTGTTATGTAAATTAGTGGCAGCATTTGACAGCTGCAGACGGCATGCACCAAATGCAGCACATTTTCATCATATGAGCGACCTCTTGAACTTCTTTCCGAGGAAAGACAACACTGCTTATAAAACCGAGATAGTTGCGCTTTGGAAATCATTTTCATAGTATGGATTATCTTCATAAGGACAATGTGGCATGTGACGGTGACCTTGAGACATTGAACCGGTGGACGACAAGTGTTTCATAGATGAACATCTCTTAAAAACTGTCATCGTCTGCAGGTGACACAACTAAAATGACTCTCATATCTTGATCTTTCACATGCCCGAGCTTGCCCGAGCTGCAGTGTCGGCCTGACTAATCCGAACCTTACGGGAGGTTTGTTGATAGGTCTGGGCTGGGCAGATAGGCTTGCCGAGGTAAAGGCTAACTTTTTACTACCCATGATTTATCAATATAGAATTGATTATTTATGAACACTTGCACAGAAGAATATTTGTGGAGCTTTGGAGAAGGATTTTCTCAATGGATCCCAAGTGGATGCGTTTTTGCGGAGCTGAATTTTATGTTTTGGATGGATCTCTTTATGGATTATTATCCTTGCCAGCCTATCAACCAGGACAAATAGGACTTTAGAATGCTGAGACTGAACAAAGTTCCTGTATGAGTGAGCCATTCTTACCTGTAGAACAATACAACAATATCACTTAATGATCTTAATGAAACTGTGAAGTTTATTGAGATGGGTCTTAAGGCTAGGTTTAATGCCAGGATTCGTAGTGTAAGTCAGTTAGGCAAAATTTATAGGTCCCTGTAGGCGCCTGACTTAAGCTTGATCTTAACCCATCTCTTTAAAATTTATAGGTTCATATCAAGAAGTTGTTGCGTTGCCCCCTATGGGTAATCCATTTTTAAAATTTTATTGTTGATTGAGACAATGTTTCTTGTGTGCCAAGAGTTATTTGACTCTTTCGATAGACACGTCTCTGAAAGTCGCTAGTCGGGCGGCAAAGATTTCTTTTTTTCTGACAATTTTCACGAAAATTTCGGCGGGTGAAATTATCGTTAAAATTGTTACTTTGTCGACGATATTTGTTCGGTCAATCATTCGTTCAATATCGTTCATTCGTTCGTCCGCACTTCGTTCGTCCGTTTGTTTATTCGTTCGTTTCTTTCGTTCGCTCGTTCATTCGTTCGTTCGTTTTTTGATCTTTGTATGTTGCATGGTGAATAATATGCAGTCATCAGGGGCTCGGGCATAATATTTATAATACATGCAGCATTTTACATCATGGCCACATCCATTTGGTAAGTTTTCGCGGTAAGTTTTATTACTTTGATTTTGTGAAAATGTCTTTTTACATACTAGTAGCTGTAGGTATATATTCTGCATTGTCATTGCTGTACACTTTTATAAATGTCGTTATTATTGTTTGACAATTGTTAGACAATATTGTAGTACTGTAATAACAATTTAGAACCTTAAAGTTCCACACTCTCTAGCACGTAATAATATTATAGACCTAGTTGCTATCTTAAATTATCGTTAACATTAGCAATATATGATGATGATGATGATGGTTTAGTATAATTATATGGTCATTGACGAGATAATCATACACAGCTTAACATTAAGATTGTGCATATAATTGATTAAATCTTTAGATGCCTAGACAAAGTACCGTAGATATAGGATACTATTATGCAAAAAGAGTTATAATCCCGGGGTTATAATAGACAGTAATAGTTGTTATCATTTACTGGTATGTCGTATACTATTACTTATATATCTATTGTTAGTACTTCTATTCTCATTGTTATTGCTGTTATGATATCATTATCACATTATTATACATTCATATTATCATTTAATTGACTGATATTATTATAAACTAGATGGACCCACAGTGAGGCAGTGTAGAGCGGATAGGTTGAAATAGTGGTGGAAGATTAGATCTAAAATTTGGAATAAAAATTAAAAAAATAGAAGACAGTAGTATTTTAGTATAATACATGATAGCATTCTTGTATTTTACGTGATTATAGCAGCAGTGTAGATGTAGAAGATACTTATTGGAAGTTAAAAATGATGTAAGTAGTTAAACATTCAAAATGAGAATCATGTAATTAAAAAGGTCACTGGAAGATGACAGTATTTAGACGGAGCGCAAAGAGGGAAGAATGTTCTATGATTCATTGGTAAGGAATAGTATTATTGTGACTAGAATGAACATGACCTAAGAAAAAAATATATAATATGGATTATAATATGGGAAAAAGGGCAAAGGTGAAAGGGGAAGATTTAGGAAAAAAGAGAGTGATAATAGAATGTTATAATAGAATGTTATTATACATATGCAACTAGATGATATATCGTTAGCGTATGATTGTTTTTTTAGGAATTCATAAGAGTACATAGGGTATGTTTGATATTCAAGAATAGGAGACAACGCTTTAACTGCACTAGAAATAGAATCAGCAGAAAATATTAGCTAGGATGATTAAAAATCATTGTTCGATAAGAAACGACAATCAAGAAACGGTCTCTTTTATCTTTAGATCTAGAGGAATACATGATAGGTAGCAATATCAGAACCCGTGTCGGGCCATACAGCTTGTTAGCAAGATAGTTATACTATGTTAGGCTTAAAAAAAAACATTGTTGTATTGCCCTTTGCGACCGACCCCAATTCTTAAAATCTATGGTCGGCTTTTTTTTTTGGTACCGTTTTTTAAGAAAAAAAAGTGTTTAATGAATAATAAAAATATAAATTAAAGCATTAAAAACTGAAAAAATATCGGCCCAAAGAGGGGAGAGGGTGGGAAAGGCAATCGACAACAATTACCTTCGTCAACCTTAACGATCTTAACTTCAGTCAAGCGTTCTTCTTCCTCCATCTTCGTCAACAATGGCCTACACTAATCGTTCCCGTCAAAAATCAACTTCGTCAACCACCTTCGTCAACAATCAACTTTTTCAACAAACCCTCGTCAAATATCACTTTCGTCATCAACCTTCATCAACAGTAAACATCCATCAAGCGTTCTTCTTTCTCCAACTTCGTCAACAATGGCCTTCACCAACCGTCCTCGTCAAAAATCAACTTCGTCAACCACCTTCGCTAACAATCTATCATCCGTCGAGTATTCTTCCACCACTTCCTTCGTCAATAACCTTCGTCAACAACCAACTTCGTCGACCACCTTCGTTAACAATGTATCATCCGTCAATTTTTTTCTACCACTTCCTTTCTTTTTCAACCACCCTCATCAAAAGCACTTTCGTCATCAATAGTAATCATCCATCAAGCGCTCTTCTTCCTCCATCTTCTTCAAAAATGGCCTTCACCTACCGTCCTCGTCAAAAATCAACTTCGTCAACCACTTTCGTCAACAATCTATCATCCGTCGAGTATTCTTTCACCACTTCCTTCGTCAATAACCTTCGTCAACAATCACCTTCGTCAACCACCCTCGTTAACGAGCTTAACGTCCATCAGGTTTTCTTCACCTACTTCCTTTGCCGGCAATGACATCACCAAACACCCTCATCAACAATCAACTGTGAAAATCACCCTCGTCATAAACCAACTTCGTCGACCACCTTCGGTCACAATGTATCATCTGCCAAGTTTTTTTTACCGCTTTCTTCTTAAACAACCATCATCAACAATCAACTTTGTCAACCACTCTCGTCAACAATAAAAATTTATCAACAATCAACTTCGTTCACCACCCTTGGCAGCAATCTATCATCCGTCAATTTCTTCCTTCATTCCCTTCGTCAACAATGACATTCACCAAACCACCTTCGTCAACAATACCTGCGTCAACCACCCTCGTTAACAATCATTACGTCCGCCAAGTTTTCTTCACCCACTTCTTTTGTCGACAATGACCTTCACAAATCGTCCTCGTTAAAAATATACTTCGTCAACCACCTTCGCTAACAATCTATCATCCGTCGAGTATTCTTCCACCACTTCCTTCATCAATAACCTTCGTCAACAATCACCTTCGTCAACCACCCTCGTTAACAATCTTAACGTCCGTCAAGTTTTCTTCACCCACTTCCTTTGTCGACAATGACCTTCACCAAACACCCTCATCAACACTCCACTGTGAAAACCACCCTCGTCATAAACCAACTTCGTCGACCACCTTCGTTCCCAATGTATCATCTGCCAAGTTTTTTTTACCGCTTTCTTCTTAAACAACCATCATCAACAATCAACTTTGTCAACCACTCTCGTCAACAATAACAATTTATCAACAATCAACTTCGTTCACCACCCTTGGCAGCAATCTATCATCCGTCAATTTCTTCCTTCATTCCCTTCGTCAACAATGACCTTCACCAAACCACCTTCGTCAACAATCACCTTCGTCAACCACCCTCGTTAAAAATCATAACGTCCGCCAAGTTTTCTTCACCCACTTCTTTTGTCGACAATGACCTTCACAAATCGACCTCGTCAAAAATCAACTTCGTCAACCACCTTCGCTAACAATCTATCATCCGTCGAGTATTCTTCCACCACTTCCTTCATCAGTAACCTTCGTCAACAATCAGCTTCGTCAACCACCCTCGTTAACAATCTTAACGTCCGTCAAGTTTTCTTCACCCACTCCCTTTGTCGACAATGACCTTCACCAAACACCCTCATCAACAATCAACTTTGTAATCCCCCTTGTCATCAACCAACTTCGTCGACCACCTTCGTTAACAATGTATCATCCGTCAATTTTTACAACCACTTCCTTTCTTTTTAAACCACCCTCTTCAATAATCACTTTCGTCATCAACCTTCATCAACAGTAATCATCCATCTAACGTTCTTCTTCCTCCATCTTCGTCAACAATGGCCTTCACCAGCCGTCCTCGTCAAAAATCAACTTCGTCAACCACCTTCGTCAACAATCAACTTTTTCAACAAACCCTCGTAAATAATCACGTTCGTCATCAACCTTCATCAACAGTAAACATCCCTCAAGCGTTCTCCTTCCTCCAACTTCGTCAACAATGGCCTTCACCAACCGTCCTCGTCAAAAATCAACTTCGTCAACCACCTTCGCTAACAATCTATCATCCATCCAGTATTCTTCCACCACTTCCTTCGTCAATAACCTTCGTCAACAACCAACTTCGTCGACCACCTTTGTTAACAATGTATCATCCGTCAATTTTTTTCTTTCTACCACTTCCTTTCTTTTTCAACCACCCTCATCAATAAGCACTTTCGTCATCAACCTTCATCAACAGTAATCATCCATCAAGCGTTTTCTTCCTACATCCTTCGTCAACAATAGCCTTCACCTATCGACCTCATCAAAAATCAACTTCGTCAACCACCTTCGCTAACAATCTATCATCCGTCGAGTATTCTTCCACCACTTCCTTCGTCAATAGCCTTCGTCAACAATCACCTTCGTCAACCACCCTCGTTAACAAGCTTAACGTCCGTCAAGTTTTCTTCACCCACTCCCTTTGTCGACAATGACCTTCACCAAACACCCTCATCAACAATCAACTTTGTAATCCCCCTTGTCATCAACCAATCTCGTCGACCACCTTCGTTAACAATGTATCATCCGTCAATTTGTTTTCTACCACTTCCTTTCTTTTTAAACCACCCTCTTCAATAATCACTTTCGTCATCAACCTTCATCAACAGTAATCATCCATCAAGCGTTCTTCTTCCTCCATCTTCGTCAACATTGGCCTTCACCAACCGTCCTTGTCATATACCAACTTCGTCAACCACCTTTGTCAATAATCAACCTTTTCAACAAACCTTCGTCAATAATCACTTTCGTCATCAACCTTTATTAACAGTAATCATCCATCAAGCGTTCTTCTTCCTCCATCTTCGTCAACAATGGCCTTCACCAACCGTCCTCGTCATATACCAACTTCGTCAACCACCTTCGTCAATAATCAACTTTTTAAACAAACCTTCGTCAATTATCACTTTCGTCATCAACCTTCATCAACAGTAATCATCCATCCAGTATTCTTCTTCCTCCATCTTCGTCAACAATGGCCTTCACCAACCGTCCTCGTCATATACCAACTTCGTCAACCACTTTCGTCAATAATTAACTTTTTAAACAAACCCTCGTCAATAATCACTTTCGTCATCAACCTTCATCAACAGTAATCATCCATCAAGCGTTCTTCTTCGTCCATCTTCGTCAACAATGGCCTTCACCAACCGTCCTCGTCATATATCAACTTCATCAACCACCTTCGTCAACAATCAACTTTTTAAACAAACCCTCATCAATAATCACTTTCGTCATCAACCTTCATCAACAGTAATCATCCATCAAGCGTTCTTCTTCCTCCATCTTCGTCAACAATGGCCTTCACCAATCGTCCTCGTCAAATATCAACTTCGTCAACCACGCTCGTCAACAAAATATCATCTGTCGAGTATTCTTCCACCACTTCCTTCTTCAATAACCTTCGTCAACCACCCTCGTTAACAATCTTAATGTCCGTCAAGTTTTCTTCACCCACTTCCTTCATCAACAATGACATCACCAAACACCCTCATCAACAATCAACTTTGTAAACCACCCTCGTCATAAACCAACTTCGTCGACCACCTTCGTTTACAATGTATCATCCGTCAAGTTTTTTGTACCGCTTTCTTCGTCAACAACTATCATCAACAATCAACTTTGTCAACCACTCTCGTCAACAATAAAAATGTATCAACAATCTACTTCGTTCACGTCAAGTTTGTTGTCCTTTATTCCCTTCGTCAACAATGACCTTCGTCAACCACCCTCGATACCAATCTTTATTATTATTATCATTATTTTTATTATAGGCATTTCTATAGCGCCGTCTATCTAGAAATTCTATTCCGAGACGCATTAATGATTACCCCAGCTTTAGCCTAGCTGCCATTAGCTCCAGCATTTCAAGGAATTAATTCCTGCCAGTTACCCATTTACCTCACCTGGGTCGAGTGTAGCAAATGAAGATTAATGCCTTGCCAAAAGAAATTAGTGCCGTGTCGGGGATACCACCTAGTTTTCTTCTACCACTTCCTTTGTCTAAATTATTCGGCATGTGCTCTTTCACCACCATCTTTGCCCACAATCAAAGGCTAGTCACGTTTTCTTCCACATCAATAATGACATTTATAGGGAATATTGATGACGAAGTGCTTAGCTGAATGACCTTTATTTTGTCATCCAACATGCAAATTGTACAACTCATTATTTACAGATAAATAATAATTTATATAATAATTTAAATGATAAAGTACAAATATATTATTGTTTATTTAATAAGACCAATGAATGCCGAATCGTGGGTACCATGTCATTTAAAATAAACTTTCGTATATAGTGATTAATTTTTTTTTGGGGGGGGGAGGGGGGTCAATGTACCACTTTAAGGTAGCTAAACTAAGGATTTTACAAGTTTCAAATGTACAGTATGGTCTTTGGTCTTTTAAGTTTAAATATTTATCTAATTAATAATGAATATTTTTGATAAATACTACAAGTGTACATCTCTCATCCGTCTAGCAACAAGTCGCCTTTCCATCTGCCTCTAGTTTGGTCAGCGATTTATCACACATCACGCAACAAGTCGCCTTCCATCTACCATGAGTTGAACAACAATTTACTATTCGTCATGCAACAAGTCACCTTTCATCTGCCACTAGCTTTGTTAATAATTTACTATTGCTCATGCAACAACACACATTTCCACCACTGGCTTTTTCAACAATCTTCCATCCGTGGAGCAACAATTCGCCCATCCATCTACCGCTAGCTTCTTTAACAATCTACCATCCATCATGCAACTACGCACCTTCCATCTACCGCTAGCTTCTTCAACAATCTTCCATCTGCCATGCAACAAGTCACCTTTCATCTATCACTCGTTTGGTCAACAATCTTCCATCCACCATACAATAAGTCACCTTTCATCAAGCGCTAGCCTCGTTAACAACATACTGTTCCTCAGCAACTACGCACCTTCCATCTACCGCTAGCATCTTCAAAAATCTTCCATCCGCCATGCAACAAGTCACCTTTCATCTATCACTCGTTTGGTCAACGATCTTCCATCCACCATACAACAAGTCACCTTTCATCTATCACTTGTTTGGTCAACGATCTTCCATCCACCATACAATAAGTCGCCTTTCATCAAGCACTAGCCTCGTTAACAACATACTGTTCCTCAGCAACTACGCACCTTCCATCTACCGCTAGCATCTTCAACAATCTTCCATCTGCCATGCAACAAGTCACCTTTCATCTATCACTCGTTTGGTCAACAATCTTCTATCCACCATACAATAAGTCACCTTTCATCAAGCACTCGTTTGGTCAACGATCCTCCATCCACTATACAACAAGTCACCTTTCATCAAGCACTAGCCTCGTTAATAACGTACTGTTCCTCATGCAACTACGCACCTTCCATCTACCGCTAGCATCTACAAAAATCTTCCATCCGCCATGCAACAAGTCACCTTTCGTCTACCACTTGTTTAGTCAAAAATCTTCCATCCGCGATGATCTGCCATGCAACTATTCACCTTTCATCTACCACTAGCTTCATTATGTAACAACACATATTTTATCTAACATTTGCTTCGTCAACAATCTACCCTCCCTCGAGCAACAAGTCGCCATCCATCTACCGTTAGCTTCGTCAACAATCTATGGTACGTCAAGCTACAATTCGCCCTTCCATACACCACTAGCTTGGCCAATATGCTTTCATTCGTAAGGAAATAAATTGCATTTTCCACCTACTACTACCGTGGTCAACAATTTATCACTCGTCATCAACGAGTCGCCTTTCATCTACCAGTGTCTACCGCTACCTTGGGCAACAATCTATTATCCACTGAGCAACAAACCTCCCGTCCATCTATCATAGGTAAGATATACTACAATTATGTCACAGGTAGGTGATAACATTTTTCAAACGATTTAGTTTATCATATGATGGAAATAGTTACATTTGCTTCTTTATGGTTTGCATCGGCAAGATTTCCATCAAATAAGATTTAGATAAAGGAAAGATTGATTTTGATTTGCATGATAACACAAGTAGGGGATACTGTTGCGATAAAATATCGAACATACATTCTAGCATGTCTATTCAACGTTTTCTCAGACTGGAATATACTGAGAGAGGGAAGATCCAATGAGCAAGTTAAAGGTATTTTGTCCCATCCGTTACCAACATCATCAACATTATTATAGTGTAGTATATCCAATAATTATGAAGTTGATAGCAATTTAACTGGGATCAGACTTAATAAGAATGAAAATGACTATCATAATGTTCATATTTTTGTGTATTTCTCTCTATTCTTGGTAACGAACGGGACAGCAAATTACCAAATACCTTGGACTTGCCCTAATGTCATCCTTTATCGATATTGAGAAGTGTTTAATATTTAGGTGCAATAAAGAGCAGAGAAAAAACGACAGATTTGATGGCGACATTGATCACGGCGATGACTGGGATGACGATGGAGCAACATAGTAAAACGGGCTGAGAAAAAACCGTTTCTTGAAGTACGGACGGTGTTAAACTTGATGTTTTACCAGCTTTTGTGAGTATGAAAGTATGAAAGTATGAAATACGATAGTTGCAAATTTATATTTATGAGCTCAGCTGTTTGATGAGTTCTATTATGTCTATGTAGATTATGCGATGATTTGCATCAAAACATTAGAGCTTAATACACGATATATGTACTCTTACTGGAACTACAACTTTTCTCAAAATCACGACACAGACTACTACAACTTTACAATACCTCTATCATAATTGAAAAAAATATTTAATTGATTGATTGAATGGTTTAGAATACTGAAATCTGTAGCCTGTAGGCTGAATTGCACTGAGGTGATAATAATGAAAAAAATTCAGATACATACATGTACCAATGTTGGAATTATTATGACAATTAAGAGATAGTTATATTTATTATTTCTTCTGTAAATCATCCTTGTACTAAATTGTTCCCTTTTCATTTGTCATTCAATGCTACTAATAATCACGTCGACTGCTTTGGTAAGTTTCTTCCACATTCATCTGCACAGCTTTGATTTCCATTTAATTATTATGAACAAAACACAAATGCTGCTATTTTTCCTACCAGTATAACACTTGTGCTACCAATAACATTATGATTTCCTCTAAATTGTGCATCATACCCTTTTTGCTATGATATTTTTGTATTGACTGATGATACGAAAACATCAACTAATATCAATTATTAAATCGTAATTACGTTTCAATTAACCCAATACCTTTCATGCGAGATACGTGTTACTAATCATGCGTGTTGCTTGACCCGTATAGATTTGTTTTATTGCATATATACTGTGTTGTGTTGATGTATTGTCTTGCATTATGAGTGGGTTTTAAGAAACTACAGATTTCAGTATTTTTAACATGTATTAAGTTTATTTGTGCATGTTTTTATGAACATTTTGTACGTTGAATACAAATATTGTTTTCTTAATTTATGATACAAACCGCTAATACCGCAAATGTATTTTGTAAAATTAGTTACATCTTGTATAACATGTCTGTGATGTTTTTTTTCTTTCTGACCTGTTATTACTTTGATTATTTTCCTATTTTGATTTTGTTTTTTAGTCTCGTTAAATGTTAGATACATGTGTACTGTTGGTGGTCTAGTGAGCTTAATCTTACAACAACAATTGTTCTCCTCCCTCTAGCTCCTCCTACTCCTTCTCTTCGTCTTCCTCCTCCTGCCGCTGCTGTCATATTGCCTTTGCTGATGACATGCGCTGCTGCTGCCGTGCAAATGCTGCTGTCGTGCAATGCTGCTGCTGCCATGCAATACTGCTGCCGAGCAATGCTGTTGCCGTGCAATGCTGCTGCCATGCAATGCTGCTGCCATGCAATGCTGGCTGCCATGCAATGCTGCTGCCGTGCAATGCTGCTGCCATGCCATGGTGCTGCCGTGCAATGCTGCTGTGCAATGCTGCTGCAGCCGTGCAATGCTGTTGCCGTGCAATGCTGCCGCTGCTCCTGCCACTGTGGCTGCCATGCGATGCTGCTGCCACTGTTGCTGCCACTTGCTCTGCTGCTGCAACCGCCTCAGTTTTTTTGCCAGAGGTATCACAACCTTTCACTTTGATATTCAGTAAATTATCCACATTATATAGTTTTCTATCAATTAACAGAGCTTTCGTTTCTCCAACTGAGGTCACCGATTACACTAACAAAAATTACCATTGATATTATTTCGCCCATGTTTTTGTCTTTCTCATTTTATTTTCTACTAACACGGGGTCATGCTGCTACCTTCCCGTGGTGATCCTGTTATGTGCAAGGGGTGTCGCTAGAGGGGCAGGAGGGGGCGGGGCAACTTTTTGTCTACAAGAAGCCATACATTTAAAACAAACAAATGAAAATGAAATTAATCAGATATTCTAATGCAGCAGCATTTTCGACAAAATAATTTTTAAGGAAGAAAATAAAAGTCATCTAGTTGGGATTTACGAGCAAGGTTCTTAAAAAAATATCAAAATTTGCCGACAGGCTATGCTGACGGGGATAGGGTGTCACATCCCACATGCTCTTCTGGCGACGCCCTAGCTTCGCACTACTAAAGTAGCAATTAATATGATTGATTTTAAACCAACCGCGATCATAATTATGTTCTGATACTCTTTTGATGTTCCAAGCTTTGTACATATTGAAAAGTCCAAACTATTCTGTCGTATGTTACAGAAAAAATACCTTAAACAGTGTAGTACCGTATATCAGATCATCATATCAGGTAGTGTATTTTCATGACTCTCGGTAAAGATCAATGGAGGCAATCATAATTAGAGAAGCAAATCAAAGTAAAACTTGTAGCAACTTACCTACACACGTATTGGAAATAATTTCTACTATAAAATTCATTACAACCAAAAGTAAGCCATGGTTTCCTCGCGGATCAACACTGATCTCCCTGTAATACTATCATTAACATAATTTTAACCATTGACTGAATAAGCTGATGCCTCTAACATTTCAATAAAAATGCAAGTTTTGTAAATACCGTGGACTGTGTAATTGCAAGCATGTCCAGACCCGAGTATTAAAACAATTTTGTTTCGTTTATACAGTGCGTATAAAAAGTGTACGTAAATTTAGTAGCTTCTAATTAAAACGTTATAACCTATGTGACCTTAAATCATACTTCATGGTAAAGGGTAACTAACACCGTGTCTAATGATACCATAATTTCCATATTCATAATTGTGCTGCCGCGGTTGACTGAGCAGGCTTTTCAAAAAGCATTGTCAAAATCCTTTCGTACCAAGTTTGGGCTGAAGCAATGAATGTGGGTCAAAACCATTGTGTGTGTTTATGTCATTCCAAAAGCAATTACTCACTTTTGTACATTGACTAGTTATGCAGTTGAAAATAAAATGTGTTAATATCAACTCAAACTCAAGGAAATGCTTATTACAAGCACAATTTATGATATTCTCTTTGTTATGATGATTACAATCTTGACTTGATTCGCCTCCCTTGTTTAAGGATTACCCTTCTCATTGAGTGATACTAAATGGATAGTTTATTTACGATGCTATCTTTTTTATAATGTCTACTGTCAATTTCTTTGATACTTATCATCATATGTGTTCTTTCTTGCATTTGGGTTGAGTAACCTTTGAGTTTTCATTCGCTATTCGAGATAAACACCTCATGTTCCTTACGCATGTGAAATGGCGCAACGAACAAGTGAGCAGAGAAAACTTAGATATCATGAGACAAGAAGTTAGTAGGTGGTTAAAATTAATGAAATGTATTCCTACGGATTAAAATAGGGTTCTGTGAAAGCCTAGATACATTGAATCATTTTAAACATTCATTTTAAGTAATGAAGCAATGAAGCACGAGGCATGATTTAACTTTTAAAGGACCAAAGAAGCACATGCATAATTATATGGCCTGACCCACATTCGTTCCACCAGCCCAAACTTGGTACAAGGAAATTTTAACGACTCTTTAAAGACCCTGGTGCTCAGTCACTCGTGGCAGAAATATCATAAATATGGTATCATTGGACAGAAAACAAATTACTTCTCATCATGCAATATATTTCAAAGTCACATAGTTTATGACTTTTTAATTAGGAGCTATCAAAGTTGGGTACAATTTTTTTGATACGCACTGTATTCTCTTTCTCGAAGAACTTCGTATTCATGGACAGTTCTTATTTTGCCAACACGGATGATATTGTCTTAGAGTAGGCCTACCCTGATGTAAGTATTTATTCATAGTGATATCAGTGATAATGACCTAATAACCATTTTCTGATCGGAAATTCGCTAGCTGATGTGACAACGGTGAGATTGGTGTATGTATTTCATATGTATATATTTTGGTTATTGCTGCTGTAGCAGGGGACTTGGAGGTGGGGCGCAAATCTCGGAGGATGGTTCCCCACTTTTGAAAAATCAAATCATTTTTGTTTTTATCTTGTTTTCATATGAGAGATTACCATTCAGTCCAATTCCTCGTTTTCTTATGCCCATTTCGTCTACTACCCATAAATTCTAATAATCATTTAATGATTGTTTTTTTTAATGATAGTATTGATAGTAGACAAAACGAGTATAAGACGAACTGGAAATTAGACCGGCTGGAAATTAGACTAAATGAGACCAAATTGGTAGTTGGCTCATTGGAGATTAGACCAAATGGAAATTAGACCAAATGACTATTTGCCTTAAATTGCCTGTTTAAAGAAAATCACAAATATGGCAAATAACATACGTGAAGCTGCTAAAGTGTAACTTCACGCTATAGCGTAACCTAACGCCTAAGTAACTGAAAAAAGGTTCACTTCAGCGGATACGCTATACACACTGACACACAACTGTTATTGAGGAGCACACGCTAACCGTAATTTGGAGGGCAACACCCGCGAACCATATAGTGGCTCTGAAGGGCCATCGCGAATCACAAACTTTGAAGTGAAATTCGTGATGATAATATGCGACAAATCGCATATTTTGTCGCGAATTTTTGATTAATTTAGTTATCTTCTATTTCCTTTATCTCTGCTTTCTTTCTCTTTCTCCCTCTCTTTCTTAATATCTCTCACTTCTATAACCCCTCTCTCTCTCTCTCTCATCTCCTTCTCTCTTTCTCTCGTTATCCTTCTCTCTCTTTCTCTTTATCTGCCTCCGCCCTTTCTGTTTTTCTCTCTTTCTCTCTCATCTCCTTCTTCCTTTCTCTTTCTATCATTCTACTAATTGCTGTTTTGCTATAGCCAAGCTTTTCTACATTGAGGCCCAACAATTTGATGGACACACTTAAAGATAAAGACCAGTAATGGTCATGCGATTGCATTGTGAAAGAAACGTTGTGAAATCGATCAGAAAAGGTTGATCATCTAGCATATAAGTATTGGTGTGTACTGCAAGGTTCTGGAATCATCAAAATGATAAGAAATTTGGCCCGGTCTTGGTAATGTTACAAGCACTGTACACAGAAAGATGTATATGGGACTACGCGACCACGTGCGCGATATCTATTTGGTCCCAATAGATATACTAATTTACCAAATATATCAATTAGTAGGCGGTTTCCCGGCAAAATTTTTAGCATCACGTATTAGTACAAACATATTCTTTCACATGATTGGTAATAAGAGCTTCCATTTCAAAAAAAAAATGGGGGTTCCCAATACTGGTCTTTCCCTTTAAGGATTTTCAAAACATGAGTTTGAAGACGAATATTGTGATGAAAAATATAAAAATTAGGGTTTTCTACGTACAACACAAAACCTAAATAAATTATTGGACACTCCTTCATCAATATTCGTCTTCAAACATATTTTTTTCATAAATCATTGCAGAAGTATGTGCTAAATGACATCCTCTTTCACATCATTAAACAATTTAAAGCCCATCTGTACTACTTGTAGCTACTTGCTCCCTCTATACAGAAAACAATGCCTAATCGGCGCCTGCTGGTCCCCCATGATCCTCTTTTTCTTATGTTAATTGAGAGCTGAGTTGATGAGATAGCCACCTGTCATTGACCTCGCTGAGTGGTCTAATCCCTCCTGTCAACACTAGTACGGACGGCCTTTAAGTGAAATATTGCAATACATGTTTGGCCAAATTGGGGGTTCGAAGGCTTTATCTTCAAATTGTTATCTATTGGTACATAAGGGCCACTAAAGTGTAACCTGCTGCTATAGAGTAACCTGCTGCTAAAGTGTAACCTGCTGCTAATGTGTAACCTGCTGCTAAAGTGTAACCTGCTGCTATAGAGTAACCTGCTGCTAAAGTGTAACCTGTTGCTAAAGTGTAACCTGCTGCTAAAGTGTAATCTGCTGCTAAAGTGTTACCTGCTGCTAAAGTGTAACCTGCTGCTAAAGTGTAACCTGCTGCTATAGAGTATAAACCTGCTGCTAAAGTGTAACCTGCTGCTAAAGTGTAACCTGCTGCTAAAGTGTAACCTGCTGCTAAAGTGTAACCTGCTGCTATAGAGTAACCTGCAGCTAAAGTGTAACCTGCTGCTTAAGTGTAACCTGCTGCTAAAGTGTAATCTGCTGCTAAAGTGTAACCTGCTGCTAAAGTGTAACCTGCTGCTAAAGTGTAACCTGCTGCTATAGAGTATAAACCTGCTGCTAAAGTGTAACCTGCTGCTATAAAGTGCAACCTGCTGCTAAAGTGTAACCTGCTGCTAAAGTGTAACCTGCTGCTAAAGTGTAACCTGCTGCTAAAGTGTAACCTGCTGCTAAAGTGTAATCTGCTGCTAAAGTGTAACCTGCTGCTATAGAGTAACCTGCTGCTAAAGTGTAATCTGCTGCTAAAGTGTAACCTGCTGCTAAAGTGTAATCTGCTGCTAAAGTGTAACCTGCTGCTAAAGTGTAATCTGCTGCTAAAGTGTAACCTGCTGCTATAGAGTAACCTGCTGTGGGCAGGGTATCCAGCCGGCGGCAGAGGGGCCCAATTCGTAATTATTTTGTTGGTGCTATTTTGAACCCCCGTAAATGATGTTTTCCTGGCATCTACTAAACACAATGGTGACCATAAAAGCCGTGCATGATAACGTCTTTTTAAATCAAGTAACAGTTTAAACGTGTAACCTGCTGCTAAAGTGTAATCTGCTGCTAAAGTGTAACCTGCTGCTAAAGTGTAATCTGCTGCTAAAGTGTAACCTGCTGCTATAGAGTAACCTGCTGTGGGCAGGGGCGGATCCAGCCGGCGGCAGAGGGGGGCCCAATTCGTAATTATTTTGTTGGTGCTATTTTGAACCCCGTAAATGATGTTTTCCTGGCATCTACTAACACAATGGAGACCATAAAAGCAGTGCATGATAACGTCTTTTAAAATGAAGTAACAGTTTTAACAGTTTGACCCCATGACGATGCGGAGCATCGTCCACGAGCCGCGTAGCGGCGAGGCGATTTTGTTTGTTTGTTTGTTTTTTTTTTTTTTGGGGGGCTATTTTGAACCCCCGTCAGTGATGTTTTCCTGGCATCTACTAACACAATGGTGACCATAAAAAGCAGTCCATGATAACGTCTTTTTAATTAAATCAAGTAACAGTTTAAACAGTTTGACCCAATGACGATGCGGAGCATCGTCCACTAGCCGCGTAGCGGCGAGGCGATTTTTTTTTGGGGCTATTTTGAACCCCCGTCAGTGATGTTTTCCTGGCATCTACTAAACACAATGGTGACCATAAAAGCCGTGCATGATAACGTCTTTTTAAATCAAGTAACAGTTTAAACAGTTTGACCCCATGACGATGCGGAGCATCGTCCCCGAGCCGCGTAGCGGCGAGGCGATTTTTTTTTTTTTTTTTTTTTGGGGCTATTTTGAACCCCCGTCAGTGATGTTTTCCTGGCATCTACTAACACAATTGAGACCATAAAAAGCCGTGCACGATAACGTCTTTTTAAATCAAGTAACAGTTTAAACAGTTTGACCCAACGACGATGCGGAGCATCGTCCACGAGCCGCGTAGCGGCGAGGCGATTTTTTAGGGGGGCTATTTTGAACCCCCGTCAGTGATGTTTTCCTGGCATTTAGCTACTATTAAACACAATGGTGACCATAAAAAGCAATGCATGATAACGTCTTTTTTAAAGCAAGTAACAGTTTAAACAGTTTGATCGTCCATGAGCCGCGTAGCGGCGAGGCGATTTATTTATTTATTTATTTAAATTTTTTTTTTTTTTGGGGGCTATTTTGAACCCCCGTAAGTAATGTTTTCCTGGTATCTACTAACACAATGGAGATCATAAAAAGCAGTGCATGATAACGTCTTCTGTAATCAAGTAACAGTTTAAACAGTTATATCCAGAATTATCATGTGTTTGGTTAAGTTACCAGATGAGTTGAATATCTTCTCACAATATTGTCACTTGAAAGGTTTCTCTCCAGTGTGCGTTCTTTCTTTCTTTTTTTCTTCTTTTGGCGGCCCAAGGGGTTCAAACCCTAAACCCCCGTAGATCCGCGCCTGAGCGGGGAGGGGGTAGAGCACTATTTTTTCTCCTTTCTCCCTTTTCTCATTTTTCTCCTTTTTTTCCTTTTTTTTTCCTTTTTTTTTTTGGCCAGGGGCCCGGCACGTCGGGCCCCCGATCCGCGCCTGGCTGTAGGACTACTAGTAGTAGTTAGCCTTATGATGTTGACGTTGTTACAGTCATCTCCCACGTACTGGAAGCTGATGACCCTTACTTACAAAGATAAGGAGCAGGCACCAAAATAGCAATATGTTGATGTTAGATTTCATATTGAAAGCGGCATTCATCCCATTTCCATGAAATGTAGGAGACTATTATAACGTACTGGATGAGCTTATAACTGGATGAGCAGATGCAGGCGCGGATCTAGGATTACTTAGGGGCCCAAATTTGAAATTGTGCGAGCCAAATATTGGTACGTAATGGTGACCACTAAAGCAGTGGCGTAATGAGCAAAATCGTTTGGAGGGAGGCAGACAAAATTCCGCATCACCACCACTCTTACATGCAGGCCCTGCCGAACTTTTTTTCAAAGTGGGTGTGGGGGAGGCTAAAGTATTTACGATCAGGTAGAGCGTAGCGTAAATTGGCGTGGGGTCTAGGGCCGAAGCTCCCGGAAGCTCAGGGCGTATGGGCATTTAATTACGGTACGTCAGATGAGCATATTTTTATACCTTATTTGTGACACAGGCATGACACTTATTGGCGTAGGGTCCAGGGGGCGGAGCCCCCGGAAGCTCAGGGGTTTAAGCACTAAATTACGGTCAGATGAGCATCCAGGGGCCTGCCTTAGGGTTTCTAGTTGGGTTCCAGGGGGCAGAGCTTAGGGGTTTTAGGCATTTAATTACGGTCAGATGAGCATATATTGATACCTCATTATTTTGTGACACTGGCAGGTCACTATTCTTTCTTTTTTCTCTCTTTCTTTCTATTTCTCTTTAATATACTTTTTCAAAAAGGAAGGGGGGAGCTCGAGCCCCGCCGTTCCGCGGGCCCTGACATGTAGGCCTCTAAATAAGCATATTTCTTGGCCTGACTGTAAATTTGGGAATTTGTCATTTTCCAACAAACGCATAAAAAGTATAATTTACTAAAAAGTGAGGAAAAATCCCGGAAAATTATATAATTTTAAGCAAAATTTGTAAATCACTAGTATCGAATTAGAAATAAACCATGCTTAAATTCTATTTGGGGCAACTGCAGTAAATTACACCTGAAATTGCATCATGCGCATTATAAGTTTCAAACGCTTTCTTTCATACAAATACACACAAAAAGTTCCGAAAGCTTGAATGCATACTATTTCACAAGATGTAATAAAACAATATGAATAATTCTAATGATACACTTACATGAAAATGCATGATCATTTTTGCGTTTCTTTCTGCCTGCAAAATAGTTTTCTTCTGCATTTTTTTTTGTTGCTGTTATGAGTTTATATTCATATTATTGTTATCAAACAGGAATAAATAAATACATTTGTACGATGATAGTTGTACAATGATGATAGACGAAGCGATAAAATCGCAAATCATCTTTCTTATTTCCCCTTTTCTTTTCTACTTCCTCTATCATTCTTTCCCTTTCTCTCCTCTTTCCCTTTCCCTTCCCTTCCTTTTCTCTCTATCTCTCTTTTTTTTACCGAGGGGGAGGAGGCAAGGCCTTTCGCCCTCCCCGCCGATCCACACCTTGTTGGCTGGGAAAATCGCAACTGATCTCCCCATCTTTCTTCTTCCTCTTTTTTCCTTTCCCTTTCCTCCACTTCCTTTCCCTTCCCTTCCTTCTCTCTCTTTTAAGTTTGCTGGGGGGAGCAAGGGCCTTTCGGTCCGCCGATCCACACGTTGTTGGCCGAATTAATCGCAACTGATCTCCCCTTCTTTTCATCCTTTCCTTCCTCCTCTTTTTGTTCCTTTTAGCTCTTCTCTTTCCCATCCCCTTTTTTTGGCGGGGAGAGCCAAGGGCCTTGCCCCTAATCCACATCTTGTTGGCGGGAAAATCGCAACTGATATCCCCCTTCTTTTCTTTTCCTCTTCCTCTTTATTTCCTTCCCTTTATCTCCTCTTTTCCTTTTTTCTTTCCCTTTCCTTCCTTCTCTTTTTTTTGCTGGGGGAGGCAAGGCCCTTCGCCCCCGATCTCCTTCTTTCCCCTTTTCTTTCCTGCTTCCTCTTCTTTCTTTCCTTTTCTCTCCTCTTTCCCTTTCTTTCCTCTTTCCCTTTCCCTTCTTTTCCTTCTCTCTCTCTCTCTCTTTTTTTTTTGGCGCGGGGGGCCAAGGCCCCTGCCCCTGGATCCGCGCCTGAGGAGATGAGTAACTGTGATGTAGATGCTGGACATGGTGTGGTGACGGTCAGTCCCTAGATCTCATCACGCCTAGCCTAGCCTCAGCTCAGCTCCACGCACGCGCGCGCGCCGATAACACGAACGATACGGTCGCGATGCCCGTTCGCTGAACTGAACTTCTTTTTCAGAAACTTAGGCGGCAGGTTACACTTTAGCGGAGTTTTCACTTTAGCAGCTTAACAAACGTATCACTAGAAACTGGTAAGCTAACAGATGGACATCGTACAAGTTTTAGGTCAACTACATATCGGGTGATTTATAAAAATACAAATAAAACCACCTCCATAGCATCTGGGATATACGAGAGATTCGCCAGAAATTAACGATGGTTTAATGACGTCACATTATAAACAAATCCTGCCCAAGCAGACGACATCAGGCGTGGATCCAGGGGGCCGAGCGGGCCGGCCCCCGCAAAGAGAGAGAGAGAGAGATGGAAAGAAGAAAAAGGAAAGAGGAGAGAAAGGGAAAGCAAGAAGAGGAAGAAGACAGAAAATCGGGGGGCCGAAAGGGCCTTGCCTCCCAGGCTGTTGCCTCCCCCCTCCCCATCAAAAAAATAAGAGAAGGAGGGAAGAGAAAGAAAAAGGAAAAGAGGAGATAAAGGGAAGGAAAAAGAGGAAGAAGAAAAGAAAAGATGGGAATATCGGTTGCAATTTTCCGCCAACCAGTTTTGGATCGGGGGCAAAGGCCCTTGCCTCCCTCCCCAGCAAACCTAAAGAGAGAGAAGGAAGGGAAAGAAAACAAAGAGAAAGAAGAAAGGTAGGGAGATCATTTGCGATTTTTTCTCGTCAACAAGGTGTAGAGGGGCCTTAGGGGCAGTTGCCCCCCCCCCCCAATCAAATTCAAACGTGTTTTATTTCTAATTCGATACCGGTGATTTACAAATTTTGCTGAAATGACATAATTCGTCCCTATTTTCACGAAGTGACGGATGAGCGCGCAATTAAAAGAAAGTTAGTTTTGAATAAATCGCTTTCAAACTTTCAAACTATGATCTCAACCTCTTTAATATATCAAGGGCAAATAAATGTTATATCCTGGGATAGAACATATCTCTATGTTTAGTTCTATGTTTAATTATTTCCATAATTTCTTATATTTTGGGGGGAAATGAGCTGTAAAACATAACTGTCACTTCGTGAAAACACGAAATTCAAGGAAGCGCTGTAATTTTGTTTTCACGAAGTGACGGCTCGTAGCCGCGCGCGTAAAACATACGGGATTTTTATCTCGTGAATGGAATTCCCGAAATGGACACTAAATACGGCAAAACGTTATGTTTAATTGATGTACAGATAAAATAACTCGAACTACGAAATAGAGTACATTTTCCTCTTTCTGTAGCTGCTTTTTATTCCTCTGTTTGAACTTTTAACACAACCGTCATTTCGTGAAAACACAAATTACATAGAACGCTTTGATTTTGTTTTATGCTACGTTTACACTATGTTCCCGGCGGCCACGGCAATCACGTTTCAGGCCACCGAGGACAAAACGGGATGGACGTGAGACAACGCGGGGGACGGAAAGGGCAAACGTGACAGGCCGTGATTGCCGTGGATGCCGGGCCAGATTTTTAAACTGTCAAAAAATTTGCCACGTCAGTCACGGTACGGATGAGAAACCTAGTAGGCCGTAGTAAAACGGGGTAAACGCAACAAAACGTGACAGTACGTAATATGCCGTAACACAACTTGGAGGCGGTCCGAATTGGGACGGGACGCCTGTGTATTCCCCGGCATCTCACGGTCCTTTCAAGTTTTGACAAGTTCTGTCGCGTTAGGTGCGCGTTTTGTCACGGTTGCTTCACGGTTGCAGCGCATTTTGTCCCGTTTAGCCACGTTTTGCCACGCTTCTCACGGCAAGCAAGGGTGTATGGTAGCCGTTTCGTCGCGTTAAATCACGGCGCGTCCCGGCATGTGACGGTTTACGGGCCCGGCGCGCTACATCGCGTTGCGTTCTACTACGTTCTGACACGGCGCGCGCGGTCTGGGAAGGAGTATATAAAAGCCAGGCCCGGCATGGGAACTTCATTCGAGTCTGAGCAATCGACGACACATTACTGCACCTACAATACGAGACGTATGGAGCCCCCTCCCCCACCATCACCAATAGAGGAGCAGGAGCAGCCTGAAGATCCTCGCCGTGTCACCGCCGCCAAATGAAGAGGAACATGATTCTGCTGCTGACCCGGTCCCTGCACTGAGACCTGAACCTGGTGCTGAGGAGGCTGAAGAAGACGCTTCACCTGCTCCACCTACCAGCACCCAGCTTCTACACAAACGTCGTCTACAGTCGGCGCCAACCCAGATATCCTGATGGTCCCCTTGGAGACCTTCCTGACCGAGCAGCAGAGTCAGGCACACACAGCCACCGCCTTTGGTTCCTACGTCGACGGAAGTATGTGAAGCCTCCCACCAGCCATCCGACGTACCGCAGAAGACAGAATAATGCGGACCGACATCAGCCAGCCCCAGCTGATGGACAGCGACACCGGACTTGGTACGGAGAGCCTCTAGGAAAGCATCTAGCTCGTCATCCAAGGGAGCATCTGGACCGGCACTGGCAGCCAACCCCCTCCGAGACCAGACCAGACCAGTGAACATTTTCCTAAGTTTTTTTCATCTCTTAGAAAATAAATGCAAACTTTATGTGTTTTTTTTCTTTTAGGATAGACCAGAATTCCGTAGAATATGGATGATTTACGTAGGAAAATAAGTTTGATTCTTTGGGAGGCCTTCCTTTTTATACCGTAGGCACAAACGTGCTCGAAAACTGCCTGGCATCCACGTTTCATTCGTAGAAAGCCTTGATAGAACGTGAAAAACTCGTCAGACCTTGATCAGAACGTGAGAAATGTGAGGGACCTCATCAGAACGTGACGGGCCGGGAGGGAACGTACTGGCATCCGTGGTCGATCGCAGGCCGAACCGTGGTAATTTTGAGAGAAAAGCAATCCAAGCAACGATTTCTGAATTGTAGCGACAATCGTTCGCCTTTGCTGTTCTTCAATAATACTATGACAAGCAGTATGACTTTATTTTTGAAGGACTCATGATACATTCGTTTAACAGTTGATTACCCTCGGTTGACTCTTTTGTTCGGATTATTTGGCGGGAGAGAGATAGAAGTGAACGGTCTCACGCTGAACGACGTTGTATTATTATTCTTAATCAGGTGGGCTGTATATAATACAGACCACCTTATGTTTTCGTTAGAATTGCCTTTATTTATTCTTTCATTTTTCTTATTTCCAATCACTTTTTTGTTAGCACGGTAACTTGAAAATGGCTCAATCAAATGCCTTGAAATTTAGGACACATATGTATTGGCATATAAACAAAGCAAAATAAGGTTTTCAACCTTGACCTTGACTGATGACGTCATCTAGGCGCCATTTTGTAAAATTTTCTGAAAATCTACTCATGATCATATCTTCATAACGAAAAGTCATTTTTCATTCATATTTATCATGATCAAGGTCAATATCCGTCCGGTCAATTTCAGGTCAAAAACGCGCGCCATGCGTACGTTTGTGCGTCAGCGCGCGCGCAAAATTTCAAAATGTTCCAAATCGTCTCAAATTCATTTTGGATACGTTTTAGGCCATTTTAAGCATTTTAAAAAAATCGCGCACACGCACATGCGCGCGCGTTTTCGCGCGTAACACCCTTACACAACATAGAATCGCCATTTTTTTTCTTTCATGATATTTCCCATATTTTTTCGAACAATTTGATACCATTTTATCTCTTTAATGACCATTAATAACAAGATGAGCGTCCATTCAAGATAAATGTCCGTGCGCGAGCTCTTGTAATACATAGCATATATGGGCAAAAACATGCCTATACAAAATACATTGTAACTCTTCAGAATGGATAGGAACTCCAAATTTTTTTCATATTTAGATAGATTATGAGTCGGAGATATGATTTCATGTCTCATTTGACCCTCAATTAACTCATGACGTCATCATAATGGCCTCTAAACTCAAAATTTTAATTTGCATATTATGACATCAGCATATTTTTGGAAAATTGATTGTATCTCTGTAAATACTGATCAATTTTCTTCCAAATTTTGATATGTTCTAGCTGAGACAATTCACTACAAATGCAGTGTTCACAATTTTTCATTTTGACAAAGGCATCATGGCGTATTTTTGCGATTGAAGGAGGCATGTCAATTTTTCACATTTTGCGTGTATTCTCTATGGGACATGACTTTTTCAAAACTGGATTCTACATTCCCGTCTTTCGCGAGCAATATCTCCGTCGTTTTAGTTTGGTTTTCGCTTAGCTTTGAGTATGTTGTAGCTGAGGCAATAAGCTATCACAAGTGTGCACTTTTTTTCGATCAGATGCCGGGATCATGCTCATATTTCACTTCCAAAGTGGGATTTGAGAATTCCATTTTCCGTTCACGTGTAATCGCTAAGGGAAATGTTTTGGTATATCCGTAACGCACTTGTCAAAACCATGCTTATACAAAATCCTTTATAGTTCTTTGGGATGCACCTGGACCCCCAATTTTTTTCATATTTTGATAGAGTATGTGTCGGAGATATGATTTCATGTCTCATTTGGCTATTACAAATATTCTGACTTCATCATAATGGCCTTGGTACTCAAAATACGAATTTGCATATTATGACGTCAGCATATTGAAGGAAAATTGAGTGTATCTCTGTAAATACTGATCAATTTTCTTCCAAATTTCGATATGTTGTAGCTAAGGCAATTCTCTACAAGCTCAATTGCCAACATTTTTCATTTTGATGACATTTCTTAATTTGCATGTTATGCCTCAGGAAGGTAAATTTCGTTCACATCATGAATCTACATGACATTGTTTTTTTAGCAGTATCTCGCTTATTTTTGCTCTATTTTGTCTCAAATTTTAGTTGGAACAGCCCACCTATACTTGTTCCAAATAAGTATTACATGTCTAGTTGTTCATCGTCTCTACGATGCTCCTTGAATCAAAAACAGCTTTTATTTTTAGGCTTCCTGAAAGAAATTTCAATTGTTGTTAAGAAATTTTTGGTTGCACTCTGTAGATTATGATGATGTGTTTGATCTTGTTTTCAATAACAAGATCAAACACATGATGAAAATCTACTGGGTGCATGCCAAAAAATTCTTTACAACAATAAACAAATGTGAGGTGCTATTTGGTGTGGCGTACACATGGCAATCACATGGTAGATAAAATTATGATCATCAGTACTGGGTCAAATAAATTAAAGAGAGCTGAATTTGAACCCGGGCCATAGGCTACCCCCTCTCGTTCTCTCTCCTCTATCTCCTCTTTATCGCCTTACTTTCCCTCTCTTACCTCCCTGTGCATTTGTATGCCTCGATAATACAGAAAATAAACAAGATTCTTCCTCTCCCCTCCTTCTTCCTAGTATATGGAGTAGGAGTAGTATTAGCAGCAGTAAGACAATAATAATGACAACAATTATTATTATAACTATTGTTATGGTTGGTGTTGTTAGTAATGTTATTTTTGTAATTATTATAATTGTTATTGTAGTTATTATCCTTATCATGATTATTATCGTTAATATTATTATTATTATTGTCATTTTTATCATTATTATTATCATTATGATGAATATGAACATGATGATTATGATGATGTTTAATATAAGTATTATTATTATAATTGTTAGCATATCATTATTATCATCTGCAGGGGTGGCGATTTCTTTTCATGACCGGGGGACGAAATGCGAGGGACAAGGGAGCAGTGGCGTAATGACCAAAAACGTTTGGGGGGGGGGAGAAAAAAAAAATCCGCATCACCACCATTCTTACATGAAGGCCCCGCGGAACGTTTTTCAAAGTGGGGGGGGGCTAAAGTATTTACGATCAGGTAGAGCAAAGCAAGTGGAGCGTAAATTGGCGTGGGGTCCAGGGACAAAGCCCCATCGGGGGTCAAGGGACAGAGCCCCATGAAGATCAGGGGTTTTAGGCATTTAATTAAGGTCAATGAGCAACCAGGGGCCCGGCTTATGGCCCTGGTGGGGTCCAGGACGGAGCCCCGGCTCAGGGTTTTAGGCATTTAATTACGGTCAGATGAGCATATTTTGATACCTTATTTGTGTCACTGGCATGCAGGTCACTATTTGAAGTGGGGTCCGGGGGCGGACCCCAGAAGCTCAGGGTTTTAAGCATTTAATAACGGTCAGATGAGCATCCAGGGGCCCGCCTTAGGGCCTGGTGGGGTCCAGGGTGGAGCCCCGGAAGCTCAGGGAAAAATCATGCCATTTCAGCAACATCTGTAAATCACTGGTATCGAATTAGAAATAAACCACATATATGAATTTTATTTGGGGGGCAACTGCCCCCAAGCCCCCCATCAGTACGCCAGCGCGAGGAAGCATAGTGAACGAGAGGGTAAAGGTGACGGAAGTGACTACCCCTAACAGTTTTTGAAGTGTTGTATTAAAAAAACTATAGTATAAAAACAAGCAATATATTTTTTTCACACTTCACTTTTCTACAATATCTACAGTTTGAAGGATATTATGCGAGGGAGCGTAGCTCCGAGTGAAAGATTTTGCATTTTTATTTGTCTAAACGCTACACTCTTGGGCCCTCCAGGGCCTAAAAGTGTGTTGCAGTCTTCAGTCAGTATTTGCTATACATTTTTTGTGTGCACCTTTTCAAATTTTCAGGGGGGGACGATCCCCCTACAAAAATCGAGGCCCCCGGGATCGCCGCCCCTGATCATCTGTATTATCAGCATAATCTACAATGGCAGTAGTGTAGTATAATACATGTAGAAGTAGGCCTAGTAGTATAGGTATCATTCTGATCCTTATTATCCTGATTATCTTTTGCAATACGTATAGACGATTATTGTCTTTAAGCTTACCATTAAATGCATCTGGCTCGAATTTTGCTTAGGTATTTGGTACTGGATGATATAAATGGTAAAAATGAACTTGTGTCCTATTCATTCTAGTCTTATTCATTTGCATTATGTTTTATTCATTCAAGTTCTAATGTTTCTGACTGTTTTCAAGACAATATCTTTTTGTCGATCATAGTTCTATGTAGCTTGATATCTCATGGTAATTTTGAGAGAAAAGCAATCCAAGCAACGATTTCTGAATTGTAGCGACAATCGCGTTAGCACTATGACAAGCAGTATTCATTAATTTTTCAAGGACTCATGAAAAATTCGGTTAACAGTTGATTCCCCTCGGTTGACTCTTTTGTTCGGATTATTTGGCGGGGAGAGATAGAAGTGAACGGTCTCACGCTGAACGACGTTGTATCATTATTCTTATTTGTTCATCGTCTCGACGATGCTCTTTGAATCATACACAGCTTTTATCGTTAGGCTTCTTGAAAGAAATTTCAATTGTTGTTAAGAAATTTTGGTTGCACTCTGTAGATTATGATGATGTGTTTGATCTTGTTTTCAATAACAAGATCAAACACATGATGAAAATCTACTGGGTGCATGCCAATAAGTTCTTTACAACAATAAACAAAAATGAGGTGCTATTCGGTGTGGCGTACACATGGCAATCACATGGTGGATAAAATTATGATTATCAGTACTGGGTCTAATAAATTAAAGAGAACTGAATTTGAACCCGGGCCATAGGCTACCCCCCTCTCTCTCTCTCTCTCTCTCTCTCTCTCTCTTTTGTCATTGCCCTTCCTTTCCCTCGCTTATTTCCTTTTTGCCACGGAGTATGTACATGTACATGTAATGTGCATGTGCAGGCGCGTGCACGGGGTGTTTTGGGGTTAAAACCCCATCATTTTCTTTCTTTTTGCCCGGGGTGTGCTCAGTAGAAAAAACAAATTGTTTAACATTTGATTCCCCTCGGTTGACTCTTTTGTTCGGATTATTTGGCGGGGAGAGATAGAAGAGAACGGTCTCACGCTTAACGACGTTGTATAATTATTCTTATTTGTTCATCGTCTGTACGATGCTCTTTGAATACACAGCTTTTATCGTTAGGCTTCTTGAAAGAAATTCAATTGTTGTTAAGAAATTTTGGTTGCACTCTGTAGATTATGATGATGTGTTTGATCTTTTTTTCAATAACACGATCAAACACATGATGAAAATCTACTGGGTGCATGCCAATAAGTTCTTTACAACAATAAACAAAAATGAGGTAAACATAAATTTAAAATATCAAATAATTCATACCAAACATATCATCATCAATTATCATCAATATTGTATTGCATTTTGAAACGTACATTTAGGGTTTTGTGGAAAAGACTCATCAGGTATACATCCACGGAATACGAAGGTTATTTCAAACATTATACAGTACTTGTATATATGCTAAAATGTCTTTATCTTTTGCATCATCATCTGCATAGATTGTTTACCTGAAGACAAAGAGGTTCTTCAAAACAGTACTGTGTGGTATAGTCTCTTTCTTGCACGCCATGGTTATCATATTCTAGCTGAAAGGTTTATATGTTGATCGTAACGAAACAAGGCAGTTCTTGAGAAAAAAAAGATGGTGGAGTTTTCAATGGGAAATATGACTAATATAATCATCAACGTTATTTTTTGTTCATCACTGTTTTTCATAAATGTTTTGTGAGAAGAGTATCAGAAGCAAGTCAGTTTACACAATCTCTTTGTAGGGTATTTCAATCAAATTTAGTACATAGTCTCAAACGCTACAAAGTTTACCAATGCTAAAGGTTATCTTCACCTAGGCAAACACGTAATCTTTGACTAAACAATTATCAGCTGAACAATGCATGATAAACATGGAAATATCATTTTGACTAAACAATTTCATTTCTCATCCTACAGATAAATTCAAAACAGCAACATTATATTGTATGATTATAGGATAGTTTGAAGTACCAAATACACCTATGATGAGAATAACTAGAGAAGTAAAAATAAAACCATTAAATGTGAACTAGTAACATTGTGTTTTGACAGAAAAACAAATTGTGGAAATGTAAGTTATATTCATGTTCTAATAAAGGCATCAACCCCTGTAAATAGAAACATTTAACAGAAATAAACAAATTCTTCAATACAAAGATACGATATGAGAATTCATGGAACTGAAATCCAAAACTCTAATATGCATTACTGATTTTTAAAAATGAGGTAGGTATACCTGATAAATAGCTGTTCTGAGCTATACATTTGAATATCAAAGATTTATGTTTGCAGGAGTTTATTAAAATACTGTATTAAACAGAAAACTGACACAGGTACGACCATTCAGTTCATTGTTTCAGAAATCATAGACAATGTTACCAGTTCACTTTAAATCAATTCATTGATTTTATAATCAATCCATTTCATTGCGATTACTGAATTCTACACACAATTAAAATTATGAGTGGAGTTTTCTATATTTATGATATTCAAAATGTTTACAATTAAACAGTATAAAGAGAGATTGAGGTATTGAAACATTGAAGCATTGCCACAACGATCAATATGATTGATTCTAGTTTCTTAAGCATGCTCTTCAACAAAAGTTCTTCAAGTTTCTTCACACGTATGTCATCCAAGCGATAGTGGTTGAAGCAGCGAAGATTCTTGAAATAAGAGAAAATAAGAGAAAATATGAAAGGAAACTTTACAGTGCATTATATTTATGATTAGGTGAAATTATTTTGCGTAGTTTTGGTACCAACTTTTAGAGAGGCTCTTAAATTAGATACTTTTATTGGTATAACCTTACCTTAGTATTAGCAATTTTTGTTAAGGATTTAAAAAAAACTTAGATGCTGACCTCGATAGGACCACTCATTCAGACCTAAACATTAAAAACAATTAATTAGGAATATCTCAAATTTCAACTATTGGGAAACGAGAAGGGAAGAAGATACCTTTTGACTTGTTCACAAGCATAGACAGTGGCTCATCATCAGAATCGCCATCGAAGCCATCTGAACTACTTTGATGTCACCATGCCAAGTCACATCTGCAGCTCTGACTGTATTCAGTGAATTGCTTCAACAATTCCATACCGCTCCCACTTTGAGGTCACCATGCCAAGTCATATCTGCAGCTCTGTGTTCAGTGAATTATCAAGGACCCATCTAACCAGCATGTCGGTCCCTGTATCCAATCTAATTTTGTAGAATAAAATAAATAATTACAGTACAAGTTATTTTCCTTCTTTTTTTGCAAGCAGAGGTAAAGAAATAAATCTAATATTATCTTTTGTACATCAAATTAATTACTAGGCATAACTGACCCCAATCAGACGTTTTCAATTGCCCCTACCAAACAACTACCACCCCAATGCACAAATGCAGTGAGTGTGCTTGGTACTTGTCATACAAGATGATCAAGACTTGACTCTATACACTCTATTTACAACAAATATTCCAATTTTGGTTCATAGAAGTTTTAGCTGAAAATATTATATACCAATGGTCATGTACATATATAGCCTTCGCCAAAATTAGAAACACGTTCATGTCCAGCTTTGTACTATGTCTGCTAAGTGCATTACATATTCCATATCTATGTTTTCCTGTTAATATTTAATTGCTTATGTAGCCATCATATATAATAGCAGTGTATTTCAAAGATTTTTATCGATCGCAAGTTCGGTAGTGAGCGCAAATCAATGGATGGCATTATACAGACCGGTCATGATTAATCATAACTCTCTATATGCTGCTAATGTGTGATTTTCTTGCACAGACCATGAAAACTATTCTCCCCTGGATTTGTATCTGGCCTGTGGCATTGTTGAAAAGTAGATGTACCAGTCCTAGTGCTTTAGTGATTTTATAGGGTGAGGGACCAAGGATACTAAAGTGCTGCCTTTAAAACACACCTTGAGTACAGACAATGGAAGAAAATAAGCTAAACGTGTGGACATTGTTCCCAACTGGTAGACTATTCATGAGATTACTTCAGTCTCCAAACAAAAGTATCCCATTTCCGGATGGTGCCATTTAGTCATTTTCAGGGTAGGACCGTAGACTATTTGATTTTCATTTTTAAATAACTGTTCATTCATGTCCCTTTTTGCTTGAAAGGCAACTCAGTGAATTCCCTATCAGTTAAACAGGAGGGTCTAAATATCCCATGCCATCTCAGCTCAGCATGATGATAATTTTCATAACCCCCCTTGCCCTTGTCCATGTTGGCCTTGGGCTTGGAGCCCTGAAGCTGCTTACACCCCAAGCACACCTTTACAAGTAAAGTCACAGTGACTCAGTTTTGTCTAGATCATTTCATTCATTTCATTTTATTTTATTTCAACACGGATCACTTGCTTCAGCCAATGGCTGTTCTTCTGCAAGTCCGTGCATACATAATAAAAAATAACATACAAAATCACATACAATTCAAATTAAGACGCAATACAAATTAAACAATTATAACAGTAAAAGAATAGCGGATTTAAAATTTAAGATTTAAGATCCTGATCTACTCACCTCTAGATTACTGACTAATGGCTGACATAAATTGATAGGCCTAATTATGAAATGATGATCTAGAGTTATAGACTCTAAATAAAATGTATAATTAGCTAAACTACTAATACTAAAAGTTCAAGTAAAACTAAAACTAAAACAAAAGTAGGGTCTAAACTCTAAGTCTAACTTTCGTTAAACGTAAAACTTCGTTCTTAATTCTTAACTTAAGCAGATGTAAAAAAAAAAAAAAAACCCTTATTAAATCAATATTTGATATGAAATGAGATATGAAAGACCCTCCACTTAAGGTATTTAGTCTAGATGTATGTTTGTTCAGACATGATTTGGTCGTTTTTTTAGTTTTGCATCACATACTTCACTCCTTATTCACTTACATGAAAATAAGTATATGGGGCGATGTGTGGAACGGCGGTGCATTTTGTATTCATTTCTGCGCTCATGGACATATATTAATTATGGCTTACAAAGAATCAGAATAACTCAAAAGAGTGTTTCACATTACTTTACCTAAAAAAAAACTATAACAAACTCACCTTTTCATGGTCTGTGACTGTTCCAAATTGCGAAATTTTCACTCCCGTCACTTCGTGAAACAAATAAAAGCAGAAAAGAGTGGACGAGAATTTCACGAAGTGACGGCCGGCTGTAAGCGCAGCGCGTACTTATTAGCGAGCTTTCGATTTAGGCACCCGACGTGGGCTACTACGAGTTACTGGAGCGTGGAGACGTTGCGCAGCTCACGTCCGTTCCCTTCGCGGAAGTGCTTTCGATTTTTCACGACGGGGCTTTCGTCGGTCACGTGACCAATTTTTGAGATCAGGTGACTAAGTCAGGTACTAAATTCACAGTGCGCGAAAATCTGATACGAAGAATAACATAAGGATGAGAGAAAGAGATAGAATAATAAAAATAAAGAATAACATAAGCGAAGGTGATAGAAGAAAGAAACAAGGAATAACATAAGGAAAGACGGAAAGAGAAAGTGATAGAATGATAAAAACATAGAATAACATTAGAGAAGGTGATAGAAGGAAGAAATAAAGAATAACATAATGAAAGACAGAAGGAGAAAGTGATAGAATGATAAAAATAAAGAATAACATAAGAGAAGGTGATAGAAGGAAGAAACAAAGAATAACATAAGGAAAGACAGAAAGAGAAAGTGATAGAATGATAAAAAATAAGGAATAACATAAGAGAAAGTGATAGAAGGAAGAAACAAAGAAAAACATAAGGAAAGACAGAAAGAGAAAGTGATAGAATGATAAAAATAAAGAATAACATAAGAGAAAGTGATAGAAGGAAGAAACAAAGAAAAACATAAGGAAAGACAGAAAGAGAAAGTGATAGAATGATAAAAACATAGAATAACATTAGAGAAGGTGATAGAAGGAAGAAACAAAGAAAAACATAAGGAAAGACAGAAAGAGAAAGTGATAGAATGATAAAAACATAGAATAACATTAGAGAAGGTGATAGAAGGAAGAAACAAAGAATAACATAAGGAAAGACAGAAGGAGAAAGTGATAGAATGATAAAAATAAAGAATAACATAAGAGAAGGTGATAGAAGGAAGAAACAAAGAATAACATAAGGAAAGACAGAAAGAGAAATTGATAGAATGATAAAAATAAAGAATAACATAAGAGAAGGTGATAGAAGGAAGAAACAAAGAATAACATAAGGAAAGACAGAAAGAGAAAGTGATAGAATGATAAAAATAAAGAATAACATAAGAGAAGGTGATAGAAGGAAGAAACAAAGAATAACATAAGGAAAGACAGAAAGAGAAAGTGATAGAATGTTAAAAACATAGAATAACATTAGAGAAGGTGATAGAAGGAAGAAACAAAGAATAACATAAGGAAAGAGAATGTGATAGAATGATAAAAACAAAGACTAACATAAGAGAAAGTGATAGAAGGAAGAAACAAAGAAAAACATAAGGAAAGACAGAAAGAGAAAGTGATAGAATGTTAAAAACTGCACCCACGTTGCCGTTTCTACGACGACGGGGATTCACGGAAATTGCCCCCGACTCCCGTCGTGTGATTTGGAAGGGAACGTGGGCCCAGAAGCTCGCACATGCGCAGTTGATAAATATGACGTCACGCGTCGTAGCCCACGTCGGGTGCCTAAATCGAAAGCTCGCTATTAGCCGTCACTTCGTGAAAACAGGAAATCCTTTTACTAGGTATTTTCTTGTTTACGTCGTCGTCATAGTGACATAATTAGATATTATTGTGGTTCGAAATTTTGTGAGGTTTAAGATGTTAGTGAATGATGTCCAAAAATGCAAAAAAAAAAAGCAAACTGAAATTATATGCGATTTTCCTCATTACCGTCACTTCGTGAAATAAGGGACGAATTTGTCGACATTTTCCTCACTTTTTAGTAAATTATACTTTTTTAAGCGTTTGTTGGAAAATAACAAATTTCTAAATTTACAGTCAGGCAAGAAATATGCTTATTTAGGGGCCTACATGTTACATGTTAGGGCCCGCGGAACGGCGGGGCTCAGGGGCCTCGAGCTCCCCCACTTTTTTTGAAAAGGTATATCAAAAAGAAATAGAAAGAAAGAGAGAGAGAGAGAGAGACAGAAAGGATAGTGACCTGCCAGTGTCACAAAATAATGACGTATCAAAATATGCTCATCTGACCGTGATTAAATGCCTACAACCCCTGAGCTTCCGGGGGCTCTGCCTCCTGGATTCCACCTAGGGCCCTAAAGGCGGGCCCTTGGATGCTCATCTGACGGTTATCTTTTATGCCTAAGGCCCCTGAGCTTCCGGGGGCTCCGCCCCGTCGACCCCACGCCAATTAGTGTCCTGCCAGTGTCACAAATAAGGTATCAAAAAATGCTCATCTGACCGTAATTAAATGCCTAAAACCCCTGGGTTTCCGGGGGCTCTGCCCCCTGGATCCCACCTAGGGCCCTAAGGCGGGCCCCTAGATGCTCATCTGACGGTAATTTAATGCCTAAGGCCCCTGAGCTTCCGGGGGCTCCGCCCCGTCGACCCCACGCCAATTAGTGACCTGCCAGTGTCATGAATAAGGTATCAAAATATGCTCATCTGACCGTAATTAAATGCCCATACCCCCTGAGCTTCCGGGAGCTCCGCCCCTTGACCCCCGCCGGGGTTTTGCCCCTAGACCCCACGCCATTTTACGCTACGCTCTACCTGATCGTAAATACTTTAGCCTCCCGACACCCACTTTGAAAAACGTTCAGCGGTGCCTGCATGTAAGAGTGGGGTAATGCGGATTTTTGGTCTGCCCCCCCCAAACGTTTTTGCTCATTACGCCACTGCTGGTCACCATTACTTACCAATATTTGGCTCGCATTATATCAAATTTGACCCCCCCCCCCCAAGAAATCCTGGATCCGCGCCTGGACGACATCCCATAAAGAATGATGAAATGATTTTATTTCTCATGCAAAACATAATATGAATATGTACATTACAAAAAATAAACAATGAAACGACAAATATAATTGAAATAGCACGAGAAAAGAGGAACTAACTAGAAACAGAGCTTGTTAAATTAAAGTATTAGTTCCTCAGATGCTGTTTTACAAAGTATACTTAGAAAATCAATAATTTAAAATTAAAAATAAATTTAAAAAAAAAGAAAGTATGAATTTTGGGGGAAAATAAAAGAGAAAAAATAGTAGAAGGCAAAAAGAATGAAAGATAGAAAAGGAAAATTAATGATTTCAGAAGCTCTAGAAAAAGGAGGTTAGATCAGCAGAATTATGGAGAAAGGGATTGAGTCGAGAGTCAAACAAACCGAGATGCATGTACAGCGGCGTATCAGCAATGTCAACAATGCAGCTGACCGGCGACGGCACATTCATGCATATGTGTTTACAAATTTAATTTTCAAGCTTTTTAAAAAATGTGTATAGACTTGTACTTTGTTTAAGAGACATATTAATTGCAATGCTATTATTTATCAAAATATAATGAGTTTAGTGTATATAAATGTGATGGAATTTTACACCATTCAAAAGGGATATGAAACCGATTCTGATAACTAAATTCTTTTGTTTGTAAATACACAGGATAGGGGTTAATGAACAATCAAAGAAACGACACTTTCAAATTGAACCCCCCCCCCGGAATGATAGCATGGACAGCATTTGTTCCCTCTTGAAACGCCGAACATACCGCGGTGTATGCAGTGTATGCAGTGTATGCAGCTGAAAATACAATGGCGTCTTATTTTGTTTACAAAATAATGACGGATTCCTTTATTTTTTTATAGCTGCATTTTTTATCATAATAATACCATGCGCGGGGTTTATAGAGTGAGGCAATAGATTAAACATTTAGCCTGACGGTAGTGAAGTAAGAGAAATAACTGAAGAGAAGATGACAAAACAGGCACTGAAAATGTGTGAGATGTCATGGGACATCGTCTGCTTGTGCAAATCATGTTCAACATGTGACGTCACACATCTCAGCAGCGTTCGGAGAGCTTTTAGGTGCTATGCCGGGGCTGTATTTAAGCGTTTTGTAATTGATAATAATCATTACTTCGAATGTTTCCAAGCATTGAATTTTGATAACCTTGTCCAATCAAAATTTTACCTTTGCAATAACGACAATAAAGTTAGTTTTAAAATCAATGAACCTTCTCTTTACTGGTTATCAGACCAAATGACAACTAGACGAAATGATTATTAGACCATATGCATAGTAGCCGGGCTGAGTGTAGACCATATGGGAATAAACCAATTTGGTAGCAGACGAACTGATTGTAGACCACACGGCTATAAACTCCATACACAATGTACATAAGCGTAATAAGTGAGTTATTTTTAA
Source organism: Mesocentrotus franciscanus (assembly GCA_037976565.1). NCBI lineage: Eukaryota > Metazoa > Echinodermata > Echinoidea > Camarodonta > Strongylocentrotidae > Mesocentrotus > Mesocentrotus franciscanus. The sequence continues at coordinate 29,568,882 of CP137669.1, read as the reverse complement.
ATATATTCACTATAGTATCCCCCTTGTCTCTTTCTATCACACACACACACACACACACACACACACTCTCTCTCTCTCTCCTGTCCGTATCTACATATCCCCCTTCGCACACAATTTCAAGTAATCTATGATATTGTGCTAACTTCAGCCCCTCTAAAATGTTGGGACTCGACCCAAAAATTTGATGGCAAAATCATAGTTTTACTTAAATTGTATAATTTGATTTTATTTTCTTCTGTATACATGTTAGTACACAGTTTTTCGATAACAATAATAACATAAAGTACAATTTTCTGTAAAGTATTTTTCTGACAATGAATCATAAATAAGCAAATATGTATATAAAAAGTTGTGATTTTCAAAAACGAAATGATAAACTGTCTAAATTTCCTCAAACATTATAAAACATTATAAAATTATTTGCGGAAGAAGTGAACGAGCATTTCATTTAAGACACACTTCTGCAAAGATTTTCAAAACAAATTTGTTTGAAGACGAATATTGAGGAAAGAACAAAAAATTGGGTTTTCTGCGAACAACAGAAAACCCAAATTTTATATTTCTTTTTTCAATATTCGACTTCAAACATTTTTTTTGTTTGGGGGTCTTTGCAGAAGTGTGTGTTAAATGCCATCCTCTTTCACATCATTATAAAATTGAAGTGAAATTTTGCCATCCAACTTTTGGCGAATTTGGGGCTCCCAACGCTTTAGAGGGACTTTAATCATGGACGTACTATGATCAAAGTCTCTTTTTTTATAGACCGCGATCTCTTGTCGATCATGTTTTGTGGCAAGGAGTTTGACTAATTAAGCTCCTTGGTTGTTGCAACCATGCGTGCAGGCGTGTACTACTTCAACATGACATACATGTATATGCTAATACCATTCCATTGTAAAATCCCTTTGAGGTTTGAAAAGATCCCCTGGTCTCCCTTTGTTATTAATGTTCAGGTAGACTGAGGCAGTATGAGTTGACTGTTCATAGAGGCCGGGTTGAGCGCACCAACTGTACATGTACGTGAGTTCAAATAGTACACCCTCTCCCCAGTTAAACATGACTCGTCCTAAACTTCCGCCGTCAACATTACAATGCACTCGTAAAATCATCGACCGTCTGTACCATTCTTGATCTACAAGAGCATGCCAAGTATTTCAGCGAAGGGGAATCCTGTTTCAAAATGGAAGACTTGCGAGATTCACAAGATAGATGGAAGTACGTCATCGTGCTGACTAAATTCATCATCCAGTTCGTTGAAATGGCGACGTCGAAGTCGTTTGGAGTCTTGATTCCTACCATGATATATTTGTTCTCAACGGATGCTTCATCTTTAGGCCTTGCGTGTAGCATGCCCACGTCCATGATGCTTGTAGCATGTGAGTATGCATCTTTGGGGATTTGCATTTCACCGATATCTTACTACATTGTATTTACCCAAATATCTCACACTTTGAAGGTCATTTTGGACTTCCATGCGATACTTCTTAATATATGAGTCAAAAGTTATTGGAACTTCAAAAGCATTGAAAGATGATCTAAAAAGGTCAGATTTGTCAAATAAATTTTGTGACGTGTAAATCACGTAAGCCCATTAAATGTTATGTCTTTGTTTTTTTTCTTTCTACTCAGGGTGCACAATACCTTTGTTCAGTAGTATATGCATCACCCCTCCCCCAACCTCTCTCTCTCTCTCTGGTGTTTACTTTTTCACAACTGGCAAAATGTCACAAAACCTCCGAATAAAATGAAATTCAGACCTTCATTGGCATCGTATGTAATTTGTATCTTGAAACTACAGCCATCAGATTACCCAGCAGTCCTATCAAGAAAATGCTTTCTTTAATTTACTTCCTATAAATATAGAATAAGAGGGTCTATATTTTGATTAAAGGAAACCTTACCCCAACAATATTCTTAGTTATTCTGAGAGATTTATTGTATTATTGTCCATTAATCTACACGATTCCCCATGCACCAAAGTGTATGAGAGAGGTATACAGCAAAATATTCTTATCATAATATACAATTTCTCAGGACAACAATCGGGCATCGCCATTTTCTTGATAATGTGACGTACTTTGCGAACTCGTTTATCAAGTAAATGTATTCAAATTTATGGATGCTTCTTCCCAGGTGTGTATGGTGATGAAGTTTTTCATTCACTTGCAATAATCCTTTATATTACAATTTTTAGAACGCAAATTGCATAAATAAGTTGGTGCTCTTCTGGGATGAAGGTTTCGGATTTAAAATAAAATTTGTCAACTGCTGTAATATTTTTACTATTTTTATATGAGTGACTTATACTTGTTTCCCTCTTATATATTTGTCACCAAATATAATTTTTACCTTCTCACCATCAATTTCCCCTCATTGAAAAGTAAAGGTTTGATTGCTGAATTAAAAAGTTTTTCCAACTAGAGCTTGGTGTGTGTGGTACATGTACAAGTTCGTCTGGTACATCACATTAGTCTTGTTCAGACGATGGCAAGTTACCCAGGGGTAAAGGTCGTGTTAAAGTGCCTGTTCAAAGAAAATCACAAATATGGCAAATAACCCGGCAAATAACATATCACTAGAAACTGGTAAGCTAACAGATGGCCATCGTACAAGTTTTAGGTCAACTACATATCGGGTGATTTATAAAAATACAAATAAAACCACCTCCATAGCATCTGGGATATGCAAGAGATTCGCCAGAAAAATAACGATGTTTTAATGCCGTCACAATATGAACTAATCCTGCCCAAGCAGACGACATCCCATAAAGAATGAACATAATTGCAATGCTATTATTTCTCAAATTATAATGAGTTTAGTGTATATAAATGTGATGGAATTTTACACCATTCAAAAAGGGATATGAAACCGATTCTGATCACTAAATTATTTTGTTTGTAAATACACAGGAAAGTGGTTAATGAGCAATCAAAGAAACCACACTTTCATATTTAAAACCCCCCCGGAATGATAGCATGGACGGCATTTGTTCCCTCTTGAAACGCCGAACATATCGTGGTGTATGCAGCTGAAAATACAATGGCGTCTTATTTTGTTTACAAGCGACGGATTCCTTAAATTTTGTATCCTAGCATTTTTCATCAAAATTATACCATGCGCGGGGTTAAGAGTGAGGCAATAAATTAAACATTTAGCCTGAAGGTAGTGAAGTAAGAGAAATAACTGAAGAGAAGATGACAAAACAGGCACTAAAAATGTGTGAGATGTCATGGGACATCGTCTGCTTGTGCAAATCATGTTCAACATGTGACGTCACACATCTCAGCAGCGATCGGAGAGCTTTTCAGGTGCTATGCCGGGGCTGTATTTAAACGTTTTGTAATTGATCATAATCATCACTTCGAATGTTTCCAAGCATTGAATTTTGATAATCTTGTCCAATCAAAGTTTCACCTTTGCAATAATGACAATAAAGTTAGTTTTTAAAATCAATAATGAACCTTCTCTTTAAAGGTACTATGTCCCATTTGCAGGCCAAAAAATGAAAAGGTTAAATTCCAATGCCCCTGCGTGTGGATGCTCTCACTTGGAACTCGGAGTATCTGTGACCTTATCGAAAATGAAAATTAGATTTCGCACAGTTTAGATGCGGAAGGTGGGTTGAGGTCGACTAGTGCGGGCGCCACCACTTCCAGGGGTGGATCCAGAGGGGCGTGGGGTGTACTCATTCAGAAATGCCTCAGAATGTACCATAGAGCATCTTAAGGTTCAAAATTTTCCGGGGCCCTTAAGTGGGCCCTATCCCACATCGTAAAGGCTCCGCGCTTGCAATTTCGTAGATTTCACGCCCCAACCCCTTTGTTAAATCCTGGATCCGCCCCTGACTTCTGGAAGTTACGCTGAGTAAGACTGGGTCGGTGGAAGGTCGTGTTAACTTAATCGTGGCAAGTTGGTCCGAGTAAGAGGGTGTGGACAACTAATGGTGTAAGTGAAATATACACGAGATATTTACTGCTGCAGGGGTTAACTTACGCCGACAAGCAAGCCCCCGTCTGAACATCGCTATTATCAAGAAAATGGCTGCACCCATGAAATGTTAATAGGCATTACATCATGTCAAGAATATCTTCATTTATATATCTCTCGAACACTCTCGTAAGAAATGTTGTACATCAAAAGGCAGAAATACATGTTACATGTCAGCATACCTGCACTTATTATTCTTTTGGGTGAGGTTTCCCTAAATAACTAGCCAAAACTATAATTTACTGTCGCTGAGACTGAGACTGTCTGAGACTGTCACTTTTGAGAGTGAAGATGGCAGGAGCGGTATACATAAAATTATGTGCTGCTTCTGGCTGTCTGTTTTGTGAAATATCAGTGGCTGTCGGTCTACTGGGATCACCCAATTACAATTTAACTGTTTCCATTCCGCATTCCACAGCTTTACCCGTTGCGTATATTCTAAAGAGCGGCTACATATCACCTCGAGTGATGGCGGTCATTGGAGCTATCATATCATCGTTAGGAATCATCATTTCCGGTTATCTGACATCTGTAATCCCTCTCGGATTCTGCCTTGCCCTAACAGGTAAATACAGAGATAGCGAGAAGAAATTTAAAATAAATCATTAGGCCTACTCTATTAAAACAACACTACGATGTCATTGGCTGAATTGTGCATGTTTTATTAGTAAAGTAATACATGTATCACATTGCATCATATAGGATCGTTGATATCCATGTGTATATAATTCTGCATATTGTACCTGATCCCGCCAAAACTAATCAAACTTATGTTCAAGTATAATACTTTATTTGTGCCTAGCATGTGTAAGATATCAAGAAAGTGTTGCTGATAATAGTTTGGACCTAAATTCGAAATGATACCAAATCTTAACTCGAAATGTTAATGTTATATAGTGCAGCCCAGAAAAAAAACGAAACCCGAAAACAAACAGATATTGTGAACAAACGATGAGTCGTATAAATATTCGATTGTTTTCATTTGCTTCTTTTAAAAATGAGGAAAGAATTAATTCCGTGATCATTAATTAAATGATAGTGGAGACATTGTCGATTATGAGGCTTAAAAAGGGCATATTTTGTACTTGAATTGGTCTGCACTTATTATGAACAGTGATCTTTGCATTTTTGAGAACTGCAACTTTTTAAAAGAGCAAAGTAAAGAGTTTGTTGATATTTACAGAAGAATCAAAGTTATGCTTTTTTTATATTTTGCAAATTGTTGATTTTCTTCTATTTTCTTTGTATTTTGTCCATTGTATGTTTATCCTGTTTTCGTTTTCTCTCTTTACATGTATAGTTATGTGTATTCTCTTCCCGCTTTGTACTGTCCTGTGTATTCAGGAAGTAGCCTAGGCGGCTTGAATGTTCCTTTTTTACCTGCTTTCTCTAGTAATATTCAATAAATAAATTATGTGATGTAAGAAAAAAAGTAGCACCTTACATTATGATAATTTGTAAAGGTAACGTCCAATGGGCACATAAGGCAGAAAATAAATCATCAGAATATGTTATTGTCTTGTTAGGACAGGCACTATTTTAAATCAGTAAGGGACATTTTTTCATTGCTCGAGGGATATTCAATATTTGGGAAATGTTGAGGTTTTGCACCCTTGTCTTCTCGGAAAAGGATGTTCGCCCCTATCTTTTGCAACTGCTTATTAATTTAAATGCACATCATCACACAGTGGAAATCTTGCATACACTCATCTCGTAGAGCTCACATTTACCGGACGTAATGTTTGCATGTGATACTAACGTTTTCACTGTGTTACCACAATCTGTCACAAATAAATTTTGACATGTCAATTTTAAAACAATGTTGCTCGGTGAAGCCTGTATGAATTATTGCAATCAACCTCCCTCCCTCCCTAGCTCCTCCCCAGCCTCCCCCCGGAAATGTTCCGCCACCGCAGTAAATGAAGTGTATCCAAGTTTGGAAAACTTAGACCTAAGAACCAAGATTAATAATATTTTCATAATTTACTTTCTTTCCACATACTTGTGTCAAGGATTTGGTCTGTCGATGGGGTACCTACCAGTCAAAGTCTTACTCAACGACTACTTCCAGGAGACTTTCATACTTATGAACGCTTTAGGCAATCTAGGAAGCACTGCAGGTGCATTAGTTGTTCCAGTCATCATCGAGAGGGCGCTAGATGCGTATGGGTTCAGTGGGGCCATGCTCATCCTTGGAGGGATCAGCTTGCTTGCAATTCCTGCCAGTATAGCTCTTAGGACAGTTAAAGGTTCTCACAAAGCCACAAGGATTCAGGAAAGAGAAGGTTGTCAAGAACCTTTAATCGATCCTAATGGTGATAATCAGAGTATTGCTATGACTGTAGATGATGGTGAAATAGTGAGCTCGGACGACGTAGCTTCATCGTCAAAAGAAATTAGCCAATATCGAGAAGATCACCTTGAGAGGAATCTGCAGATAATGACGTTTTACCTTGGAGGCTACGATTGGGGCGGTGGTTTCGGCACTGCATTATTGTGGAAGAACCTCTGCTGTTAATTTCACTTCCTATTCTTTTTCTCACGTCATTCGTTGTGCAATCATGGATTTTATTTCTTGTTCCAAGGGCAATATGGTACGGAATCCCAAGTTCTAAAGCCGTCTTGTTGTCATCAATTGGTGGTGGAGGTGGCGTCCTGGGGCGAATTCTATGCATTGTGATTCTCTTCTTCAGAGTTGACATTATTGTCGTTTCCCTGATCCTGAGTGTGATATTATCAACTACCTTCTTTATTGACCCACTGCTAACATCGTTCCCAGGCATGTGCGCCACGGCGTTTATCTAAGGGTTGTGCGTCTTCAGCTCAGGAATATCATCTTCTGCCTTCCTCAAGGGCTCTGTGTCTAATGAAAACTTCACGGTTGCCGCAGGGATCGTTGGATTGGTGTACGGCATCGGAGGGACTGTCGGAAGTTTTTTGTCAGGTAAGCTACAAGTAGAACTAGATTTTGATAAGTTGACTTAGATAGGAAATACAATAAACATTTGATGTTTTTGTTGAAATTGTATGAAATTACACAGCCATTTTGTTGACTTTATGCTCACAACGAAAATGATATGAACACTATAATAAATACTTTTACATAATAATTCAATAACAACGCACTGCATAATCAGTTATAATCATAGGCGTACGAGGTAGGGCGGCTAATTAGGGCTGCAGCCCCCGAGAATTACTTACCAATATTTGAGCATCCGTCACCCAATATTCGAGAAGCGAGGTGGTCTGTTTTGTAATTATTATCTAATATAATTTGACGGAATTATATATCGAGAGTTTGAAAGCGTCAAGATTTTTGTTCGCGCGCAAATTTTATAGACTGGAAAGTTGATATTTTCAAGCATAAGATGCCACCCCCTATAATAATTCTGCCCGTGCGGTGATGGTTATAGAGTACCAAAGTGCGACATCTTACTGGCCAAGTAGTCAAAGTTGTGTGCTAAACAATGGTGTAGTCATCAAACCAGCCCCAAACACTGAATTTGCCATGCTTCGGCCCGTTGCTTGAATTATTTCGCGGTGAACCTCATGCGCAGGGTCTGTTTTTTAGAACCAGTAACCTGGACGACGAGCGAACATGACGTTAGCACTTCGGTACTCTATACCACTGCTTCTTTATTGTAATGGGCTGGAAGATGTCGAGTGTAATGATGTTATAATGTTGTTTTTAGAGTTTAACAACAAAAAAACATAATTTTTTATTTTTTTGTCTGTTGAAGAGTCACGAGCATAAAACTGTGTAACCTTTGTTTTTTATACTGTCTTCTTTCTTTCACTTTTCGTCCTATTTTGCAGGTATGATCAAGGACAAGACTGAATCGTATACAATAGTGTTTCTAGCTCTTGGTTTTACCAACTGTTTATCTGTGATCCTCACCATTGTCTTCTTGGTTGCCCGACGGAGACGGGATAATCTCACATAGTCACATTACAAGACAAACGAGACAAAATAATAATTAACGACTTGAGGATCACAGCATCTCTTACTCTTGGTCTTGCTCTTAGATATATTGTGGTCTAGTGGATAGGTCACCGGACTGTAGATCACAAGGTACGGGGTTCAAATACCAAACCCGGCACTAACGTACTTTGGCGTTAATCGTTAATCTACATTTGCCACTCGAGACCCAGGTGTTAAATGGTAAAATGGGTACCCGGTAGGATGCGGAAGTCATTGTAGTTTGCTCAGCATTGTGAGCGTCTGTAAAATGGCGCCTGGCTGGAATGCTCCCCAGGGAGTGAAGAATGTGAATACATTGTGTACGGGCAAGCCTGAATCGAATGACCAGGGAAATCAGAAAAGCGCGTAGAGACATCGTCGATGTATAAAGTATGATAAAGTAAGTGTTAGGCGCTATATAAGCAAATATAATTATTATAACACAAATATGTTCGTATAGACAAAGAATAAGTAGTAAAATGAAATGTACTAGTTAACTCATCAACAAAAATTACGTTACAAAATATTTGCAATTTCTTACTATGAAGAGCGAGACGATTTTTATTTCGAGGAATTGTACATTCCATATTTTCTAAATGTTTAAGAGCTCGTAGAAAAGAACGAAATAGTGGAATAATGTTGTGCGTTTTACAAGTATAAAAATATTTTGCAAAAAAGATAATTGCATTGACAAAATAGAAATGATAAGTAAAGAGAGTACGAAAAAAAGATCATCTGTGAACAAACCTTTCTTATATTTTGTCACTCTTTTACCAACTGTGTAACTGCTTAAAGGCTAATTAAGTGTTTTCTTGATAATGATGTTACATAAACGACACTATAACAATGGGGGTGTCTGGATTTGACGGCAGTGGTTTATCCATGCATTAAAGAACGCAACCGCCAAAGCCTCCTTCCTGTTGGAGCCCCACCCCCAATAAAAGAAATCAAAAGTGTCGATTGTGGGGTATATGCGGCCTCATGTACATTTTCGGCAAGATGTGAAAATATTTTCTGCCGGAGCGTTTGTAACGCTATAGCTTCAAGTTTTATGCATTTTCAATTCATTTATTTCATTCTCCATAAAAAAACATTGAAACATACAAACATGATATACATGATATACAGATAAAGATCGATTACAAGAAAAATACAAAAGGAAGGAGCAAACAAAATTTTATGGGAATGTGGGGTTAACAAAAAGGGCAATTAGCCTTATGAACGTCAACCCCTTAAAAGGGTATACACTGTATTGATTGAGAAAAGAAAAAAGGAAAAAAAAAAGCAGAGAAAACCTGAACCCCAATACAAAAGAAAAACAAAGGGAAGGAGAAGGGAAGGGGAGGGGGAATACATAACAAAGTGCATTTACTTTATAAAGCCTTACGTCGTTTAATTTGAGATTGAGTACAATGATAAAAGATGGGATTTATACAATCGTTTAAAAATATTAATTGAATTAGATTTTTTCATATTGAACGGGATATTTTTCCATAAAACTGGACCTTTGAAAAAAACTGTATTTTTTTAAACATTCGTACGGACTTTAGGAAAATGAAAATTACCAGCATTACGAGTTCCATGAGAATGTATGTCATAATTGAATATAAATTTACATGACATGGACCTTAGCAATAAACCCTTGGAACACATAAACATAAATATAGCAATATTAAAATTATTTATATCATAAACATTCAGAAGCTTTAATTGTTGAAAAAGTGGCAAAGTGTGGGCATTGAACGGCGCATTGTAAATTATTCGAACAGCTTTCTTTTGGAGTACAAATAATTTCGTCATAAAATAATCAGAACCATTTGACCATGTAATATTACAATAATTAATGTGTGGAATTATCAAGGCATAATACAACATAATCAAAATATATCGTGGGAAGTGTCTTAAGCAACTCTGTTACATATGACACCAATGTGCTCATGCCAGGTCAATCTATCATCAATGTAAACACCGAGAAATAAGTAAAAGAAACACGAGCTATAGCTTGTCTATTGAAATGAACAATCAAATCATCATCTTTAACTTTTCTATTTGTAAATAACATAAATTGAGTTTTATCAATGTTTATTACTAATTTATTATTTAACAACCAATCATTTAATTTATGTAATTCGACAGTAAATGTATCTAATAACATGTTCAGATTGCTTCCAGACATGAACACACTGGTGTCATCTGCAAAAAGAATAAATTGTAAGAGTTTAGAAGAGTTAATGATGTCGTTTATATAAACCAAGAAAAGTAATGGACCCAAGATAGACCCTTGGGGCACTCCGCATCGAATTTGCTTTTTTGAAGATTTATGATTATTGATAACTACAAATTGAGACCGGTCTAACAAATAACTCTTAAATAATAATAATAAATTTCCACGAATTCCATAATCTTCCAATTTACTCAACAAAATAGAATGATCTAACGTATCGAACGCCTTGCTCAAATCAAGAAATAATCCAACCATGTATTCTTTAGAATCGATAGCTTTAGAAGCTTTGTGAATAAATTCAAGAAGCGCCATCGATGCGGAGTGTCCCGAGCGGAAACCATATTGATTATCGAACAAAATATTACATGAGAATAGAAAATCATTCAAACGTTTGTTTAAGCACTTCTCAAAAATCTTTGAAAACAAAGGTAAGACGGTAATTGGGCATAACTAACTTCACCTGATTTAAAAACTGGGATCACTTTTGCTATTTTTAATTGAGTAGGGAATACACCATTTGAAATACAAGAATTGAATATAGAACATAATTGTGGTGCAATTACATGAATTATTTTTTTAATGACACCAACATCGATTTCATCATAACCAGGACTAGTTCTATTCTTTAAAGAACAAACAATATCAATAATTTCTTTACAAGATACCGGAGAAAAAAAATGCAGTTTTATCATTTATTTTAAGATTATTATGATAAGAAGGTTTAGAATATTGAATATTATTTGTTAAATTGTAACCACTATTTACAAAATACTCATTGAATATTTCTGATAACTCATCTTTGTAATTATTCTACCATCAACATTAATTTTATCTATACATTGTTTAGAACATTTATATTTTTCCATGTTGCTTTCATATTACCCTTATCGTTATTAAATTTATTTGTAAAATATTGATACTTAAATTTTTAAATTTCATTTGTAATTTTATTTCTAAATTGTTTGTACACATTTTTCCTGTATTCAGTCGGTGACTTTAGGTACTTTTTGTATAAACGCCATTTTTTCCTTATATTTTTTAATAAATCTCTATTCATCCATGGCTTATTTATACATTTACTTTTAATTAATATTTCTTGCTTTGGAAAGCATTCATCATATAAACGTAAAAACTTAGCCAAAAAGAAGCTATAACTAGCATTAGGATTACTTAATTTTAAATTCCAATATACATTTTTCGAACGTTCACTAAGTTTAATAATATTTCTTTTTAACGAGTTATCATAGAGTACCATAAGATATAAATAACTATTTAGCAATGGATTTATACATACAGAGGCAAAAAGGTATTCGGCCAGCTTGTGTCCCATACGCTCCCAAGTACATGTATCTTGAAATAATAAACATGATAAATATTGAAACTAGATTTTCCTTGATATCTAGTTTGACCCACATTACAGTGGGGTATGAAATTACTAAAGTCACCAGGTATATCAAAATCTTTGATGTAGCCTGTAACGCGTGGGACAAGACATGTACCTTTAAAGGCCTTACCTATTCAGGAGCCTGAAGATAGTCTCTACTCTAATAATGATCTCTTTGTCGACTGCTATTACATGTTGTCCTTAATTTTTGTCAAATATTATAACAAATTAGAAATTAGAACTACTCTTTGTTCTGCAAAGATGGATATGTTACAAATATTAAAATAAATATTTTTGAAATAACATTTGTCCCGTCCTTTGAATTGATGTTTCTCGCATATTGTATTTCTCACATGTTAATGTTTATCAACTCGATTGAGTTCACCTTGTGAGTTTAGTAGCATTATTGAATTTCTTTGTTCATGTTATTTAACTTTCATACGTGTACTGATTTCGAAATAAATTTAATTACTACTGTGACAGTAACTGAAATATGCCCTCACGGTGACTATATGGTTGTAATATTCCCCAGAGAGTGGAGATGGTGCACAGGTTAATAATGATATATGTTAAGTGCTTGTATTATGACCCCCCGCCCCTGTGCGTTAACGAAATGCGATCAGAAAGCAAAGATAGAACGATCATAAAAAGAGAAAATCAATTATTACCCGTTACCCCCTTCCCCGTTTAACTATATGCTTTCATTGTTTCAAAATAACTAGTTCCCCAGTTTTTTCGTATTTGGCCGGACTGGCCATTTTTTCACATCGAAATTGTGACTCGTGTATGATTTTTTTCCATATCATACTACTCAAAAATAATTACTCCACATGGCCACCCCCTCTCTCTCTCTCTCTCTTTCTTTCTCTCTCTCTCTCTCTCTTTCTACCTCTTTCCCTGTTTGTTACTCTCTTACCCTTATTTTCTTCATCTACCATCCTCATCTTGACATCCTGCCACTATTCTTATTTGTTTTTGTTTCGTTTTATGTGTCCGTCATGTTTCTTTGACACGGTAATCTTTCAAATTCAGTTATGAATGTATAAAGTTTAAATTATTCTTGTGTGAACCTACACCTAACAAGCATTGCTTCCTAGAAGGTCCGTTTTCATTTCCTGTAACTAAATAATTTCGCATTACGAGACAAAATAAAAATGTCAAAGATATTACTATGCTAATTTTCCGTTATATCATTACGTTTATTATTGTAATTATCTTGTCATTGTTCATGTGGAAAATGAAATATATTCGCTCTGCATAGAGCGACTACTACTTCTACTACTGTCTTGCCACCTCCCCTCCTTGTATATCTCTCTTTCTTAACTCTTAATTCTCTTTTACGTGAGTTCATAGTGTACATTCATTTTGGGCCTACATGCTTGTAAATTATAAGACTAAAGAAGTGAACCATTTATTTTGTCGTATCCGAGGGACCACTAAATGTGGATTGTAAGTCCTAATCCCAGGACTCCGGAGCATTGACTCGGACACGAGCCCTGGTCGTCCCGTTTCAAATAAATTGCTTTATTCTCTGAATCATTGTGATATCATTCTGCTTTTAAAGTTTTAAAGAAAAGGGACATGTATATTTTTGGCTATGCCTCATTTAGAGTTTACTGTTTCAGTCCCCACCCCCTCTCTCTCTCCCCCTCTCTCTCTCTCTCAGTCCCTCCCTCCCTTTCCCCCCTCCCCTCTAATTCTCTATCTATCGGTCCCTCCCTCCCTCTCTCTCACCACCTCTCTCTCTCTCTCTTCCCTTCTCCCTGTTTGATTTTCTCTCATTTCCTTTATGTTCTTCCCTACGAATAAATGTTAATCTATTGCAATTAACAGGAAACATCAATAATATTTGTCAGACTAAACAGAAATATTCAAAATAATTCAAATTTATTCTCAGGATTAAAGAAGAAATTCTGATTGAGAACGTGTATTAATATGAAAGAGCTTCCTAGTTATTTGAATTATGAAATCATGAATAGTGAATTTTAGCAAAACATTCTCATTAAGAATAATCCACTTAACGTCTACCTATCAAGTTCCGCTATTATGTACATTTTTAAATGAATCAACATCGACTAAGCTTCACTATGACACCTGGTTTAATGCATTGAACATTGGAATTCAGTTTGTAAAGAATAATAGTAAAGTACTGCAAATAAAACAAATCTGACCTTTAGCGACACACTCGACTAACTTCCTAGGCTCAAACTTTGCTTTGTCACAAACAACTCCATTCTACAAAACCCCAGACAAGGCATTCTTCATTATTTCTAACTATACATGTAAGCCTAAGTATGTGCATGCTCGCCTTTTAAAAAATCTTTCCATAGAGATTCTGTACATACACAAACATGTCCATTGTAGACGACTTTGGCGTCTCAACGGAGGAAACAGGGGCACGTAAAGGGGCGCAAAAAAGTCAAAAGAGATAAGGGAGAAGATTATTATGCGCCCCCAATACGCAAGGTAAAGAGGCAAGGAATAAAGTTTTTAAAGGATTAAAATTCATAAATTTGCTAAGGCACAGACACTGGTATTTATTTATTTGTCCAATGTCATTAAACATGGATATTTGGTTTGCTCACAAGTCATGTAGAATAAAGGCTCAGACAAAGTTGACAAAGAACAGAAATATGATACAAAACATGGATACATTATGGTGATGACAAAATAAAAGTCATACATAATGATTATCGTTTGGTTATGGCTTCTTTAGTTTCCTCAAGTTACTTAATTTAAATGTCTTCATGTATATTTATATTTGAAAATTACTTACCATTATACACATAGAAAATTAAGCTTTTATACTGAGTTGAAGTATATCGGAATAAATGTGATAAAGTGAAAATAAAAATACTGATTTATATGGGCCAATGATTACCGTGATTACCACACCGTAATAATTACTTTCACTAAATATTAATTTTACTCATTTCCTAACGAAACATAATATTAAAGAAAAAAACAGAAACGCTGATAACAAAACGCATTATATTTGGTTACATGCCCTGATTGAATACGGAACGAATGTGTTTGTAAGTCGCTGTGTCCTACATCTCAGAGACCTTTACTCCTCCCTCATCTAAGAAACTCATAGAAAGAAAATAACGGATTATTGCAATTTTTCATAATTTCTTTGGCTTTTTGGACGATTTTCTTTTTACAATCTCCCCCCAAGTCCTGCTTTATGCTAATGATTCTCTCTGTATGTTTGGCTATTTTTGCAAGATCCTCTTTTCTACAACCCGCTTTTCTACAACCCGCTTGTACAATTACGCTTACCAGGTATGCAGTTTTTTCGGGGAGCGCACCTCGGATACCATTATCCCTAGTTATGGTTACGCCCCTGGGCAAACCGCTGCACAAAATATCCGACACGCATGAATCGTTTTCTAAAGCATATAAATATTTATGTAGCTATAGGGGCTATACCTAGATTCTTTACAACTTCGATAAAGTGACTGCATTTGTGATCAAAATTACGCGTTTATAAAATTCCAAAATGGAAGACGTGCGAGGTTCACCCGATAAGTGGAGATATGTCATAATTGGAAGCAAATTCATCCTTTTATTTCTTGATGTATCAGTAACGAAGTCTTTCGGAGTCTTGATACCAACTATGATATATGAGTTTTCAACGGATGCTTCTACTTTGGGCTTTGTGTGCAGCCTGCCTACATCGATGATGTGTTTATCATGTGAGTATAATCATTATCGATAGTTTATCTTAAATAACATAATCATGTTCGTTAAATTATTGAATATTTTCGATGATTTTCATTAAACACATATCAAATCAGACGAGGAACGAAATGGGTATGGATTATTATGCCCCGGACGCAGATTAGTAGACCAGTAAGACTTAAAAAGGCTCTAGAAAATGTTTCCCTGGTATTTTGAGGGGAATGCCTGGCATCCATGCTAAAACTCTTGCAAAATTTTTTACTAAGGAGTAAGATAGGGGTGGATGCCATATGAATTTCTTGTGCTAAAAATGTCACTTTGGGCTCAAAATATGAAAGAATGTCAAAAATCGAGATTTGTATTTTTTAAACCAAAATTTACTTTCAATTTTTATATGAGTTTGAAGTGATATACCTGTTTAATATACATGTTAATGTTGGACATTACACACAGGTATCATACTTTGTCTGTTTGCCACAAAGTAGGTGATGGACGTGACCGCTGGGCTGTTATCATGGTAACAACTCAAGAAATATTGGAATGTTAGAAAATACTGTAATTATTTTTCAACAACATAGAATAAATGGTAAGCAATGATCTAGAAATTTTGGACATTTGAAGTAAAGTCATGTTTTTTGTAATGGCCGTTGCCACGAAACAGAATGTTATAGAAGTTGATATCTGTGACGAAAGAAAAAGAAGATGACTGAAATGAAACTAATCAATACAAAATATAAAACAAGCAGAATAACAAACAACATCAAATGATACATCTGTTATCTAGTACCCTCAGCTATCAGAACCTGCTCGTTTTGCCATTAAGTTGGTTGTGGATGTGACCATCATGGCCGTTACCAATTTGAATTTCGTAAATACCGCATAGTTTAAATTATACAATATATACAAATATAAGCTTGAGACAGTGGCGTACCTGGCATACCTCGTCAGGGGGCAAGCGATTTGGACGAGCAAGGGGTGTTTCGGGGTGTGGAAGGGGTGAAGGGGACTAGGGGTTGTCCCAATAACACAGTAGGGATCTTGTCGATATTAATATTTGCGATCGGGCGACTTCATATCTTTGGTCTATTTTGATTTAAAAGAAAAAATTATCATTACAAAAAAGTTAAATGTATTGAATTTTGACAAAATCAGTGGTTAACTTATAACTGGTAATGACAATGTTTCTATTAACGTACTTCTATTATTCCTCTTTGAAGAAGCTATTGACATATTATGTTCCCAATTCTGCATATTTGGAGATTTAAAAAAGTGTATTTGACATTGAATTGAATTGTATTGATTTGCATTTGTTTCATTTCCACATGCAAAATTAAAACTAATCAATATTCAGAATATGCATCTATTCACTCAATAAAAATAAATGTAGTAAAGTGAGAAAAAAATGTAACAGTAAAATGATATATCACTAGATATAGGAGAAATCACGCACTGGGAGGGTACATACAGAGGAGAATCCAGCCGGCGGCGAGGGGGCGATACGTAAGAATTGTGAGTACATTATGGGTACATTATCAGGGATGATTTCAATGTTTGTTTCTCTCTTTACATGGTCCAAGATACTGTTTAAGCATCATACATGTACTTAGCAGTTGGTTGTGATGGTTAGAATATTTATTTGCGAGCGAACTATCAGAGATTTGTGAGGTCGCAGTGCAAAAATTACATCTTATAAAGAGGAAAAAACAATCCTGATGGGGTTTTAATCACAATCTAATCATGAAAGACTGAAAAGATCTTTAATAAGAAACATAATTATATCAATTTTAAATACGAGCGAGCGTAGCAAGCCAGATTTGGGTGAAATTAAAGAAAAAAAATTGCTCTTAATCGCTTTAAATCAGGAGCACTTTTTATGGGGAAAGGAAAAGGGGGCACATATCCAAAGGGAAAAGGACACTTACTAGAAAAAAAAGAGCACATCTCAAAGTAAAAAGGGGAATTACCAGAGGTGAAAATGGGGCACTCCTCACACTTAATAAGGGGCACTTATGATAACGGAAAAAGTGCAATTATCAGAAGGAAAATGGTACTAATTAGAAAGGATAAGTTCAAGTTCAAGTTCATTTTATTCAAAACCACAACATGAAAACACAAAAACATGATATAATCTTTTACAACAAAAAGACTGGTAATAGTACATTAATCAATTTGATTACATCAAGGGGCACGTGTCAAAATAAAAGGGGCAACTATCAGAGATGAAAAGGGGCACTTATTACAGAGTTAAAGGGGGCACTTCTCAAATATGAATAAGGGCACTCATCGGAGATTTTTTTAAAGGGGCACTTAATAGAAAAAAAACCAAATCTCACGCACAAATTATGCAAAAGCGGTGAGTAATTGTGTCCCGCAGGACACAACAAAAATTCCTAGGTTAGTATATCTGTAAAGCGCTTAGAGACATCGTAGATGTATTAAGCGCCATACAAAAGCGGAATATTATTATTATTTCCGGAAGCTGGAGATGAATCGTTTTCGCATCGTACACTGATTATAATTTTACTGATTTACACATCTATCCAATCTGTCCATATAGTGTAACAGTAACGACTCATCTGTGACACTAAAACGATGTGCATGAGACTGATTTTGTTCGGTATAATTTGCATATAATTATGCGCAGATTGAAAAGAAAATTTTTGACTGACAGTTCGTCTTTTATGCACCTGTACAACTGAATGGAGTGTTTTTACCCAGATGCTGA
The DNA here is from genome assembly GCA_037976565.1 of Mesocentrotus franciscanus. Lineage (NCBI taxonomy): Eukaryota > Metazoa > Echinodermata > Echinoidea > Camarodonta > Strongylocentrotidae > Mesocentrotus > Mesocentrotus franciscanus. Next base: position 29,550,917 of record CP137669.1, on the reverse strand, counting down.
CGATAAAAGTGTGTAATTTTCTGAACGAATTAGGCTTTTAAGAACTGATTTTATGAATCCGCAAACTGCCGAACTCGGAAGCTTTGCCGACATGCTTGACGATGCCTCCGTTTTTTTACTTCTCGTATTTGCTATTTTTTCGCGCTTTAATGTGGTGTCGCATTTTGCAGGAAAGATTTTTGCCGGGGCCTTGCTCTTGGTTGGTTTCTTTCTATTTTTCTTTAACATACTTTTTCAAAAGAGGGGGCGGCTCCCCCGAGCCCCGCCGTAGCGCGGGCCCTGGACATTGCGTAACGGCATGATGATTTGACAGATGGACCTGAAGCTAACTGAGTCCTGACATATTTTTCAACGTTGTAACTTGTACGCCCTAGTATAGAGCGATCATCGGCATTTTGTTTTAATCTTATAGGCCTAAAACACGAATTAGGGCTAGTTCTGACCTGAAAACGACCCAAATCTCGGAGCATGGCTAGCTGAACCTCGGGGCCTTGGCCTATATAGGGATAAGTGAGTGCCCTGGGTTCTAACTCGTGTTTTTAGCCCTTCTTTCTTCCCTTTTCCCTTTTCCTTTCCTTTCCTTTCTTTTCCTTTCATTTCCTCCCCTTTCCTTTCCTTTTATTGCTTGCTTGTCACTCGTCGGGGGCAACTGCCCCCTGCCCCCGTAGGTACGCTACTGGCTTGAGGTTTCAGTTTGATTGCAATTTTATCTGAGCCATTTGAGGTCACGAGAATGTATTTAAAAATGTTGTTAGTATTAAAACGATATTACTGAGGAATTGAAATTCGTAAAGAAAAAAAAATACTAATGTAACTAATTAATAGAAAAAAGCAATAGTAGTGTATGTACAAAAAATTGGACGTGACTTTTCCCAACTTTTCACCATTTCTTTAATAATAAAAAAAAGCATTAACTCTGTCGTTTTCTTATTGTCTCTGCAATAGTTTTACTTTAATTTGCGATTTCTCATTGCACCAAACTTGTGGGGATTCCAGCACAATCTCATCAACGTTACAGCAATGTCAACATCCTTGATGCAATCCGCTTGATTTCTTTATTACATATCTTTAAACTATAAGTGCGAGGGAGCACAGTGCGTAACATTTTGGGACATTTTCACAAACATTGCCATCATTTGCTTCAGATTAGGGGCACATGCGAGCGATCAAAATGAAAAACCTTTTGATTTGGGGGAGGGGAAGGGTGGCAAATTGAGTTGTCACAGCACCTATTGTAAGAATACCTCTTCTCATCAGTGACAAGGGTGCATTGTTGTGGTAAACAGGGCACTGTTTGGTACTAAAATGATACACATTTCCAGTAGAGTGCATTGTCTAGATCCAAGGGCCCATATTCATAAAACCTTACTAAGCCTAGTTGGCAACTAAAATGCTCTCTGACTAGTAGTCGACTAGGCTCTACTATAGGTAATAGGTAGTCATAAAACTTTACTGAGTTTCAGTTTGTTACTAGGCCCTGTTCATACAGCCTAGTTGGTAACAGAACAGTCCCTATCTCAACTACATCTACGCTAGTAGAGGCCATTCTGGTGCTGCTTGATTATTCAGCAGCCTTCGATACGATCAACCATGACATATTGATTCAACGCTTCAACGCCCATATTCAGGACTCGCCCACCACTGACATTTTCAAAAAGAATCTAAAAACTCATCTATTCCAAAAATAATCCAAATAACTATATAATAAGTGTAAATTTGTACTACAATACATACATTATGTCTTTTATTAAATTGTTGCTATTATTAATACAATATGTTAACTTTACCAGGAATTTACATGTTATGTTAATTTCTCTAGTGATGCTAGTAATGTTTGATTTTCTTGGTAATTTAAGTAATGTTAATTTGTTTATATAGTTATGTTAGCAATATTTTATTTTCTTGGTAATTTAAGTTATGTTATTTACATTAGTAATATTGATTTTTCTTAAAGTAATCTTGATTTGTGTACAGCGCTTTGAAACATTTATGTCACAAGCGCTATATAAATTTTTCGTATTATCTTTATTATTAGTTAAAAACTATATCAAAATGGTACTCATTAAGGTTAGTTGGCAACTAAATAAATGTCTTCCCAAATTATGAGTTGATGTAGACTGTACATTTAAATCAATAGTTGGCAACTAGTTTTTATTTAAATTTTTAGATGAGTTAATACATCTGACAAAATTGTATTATACGGTTCATGGCCTACCAGATGTAAATATTGACATGTATCTAAAATCCAACGTGTAACTATTGCTTGCAAATTAGTCTTTAAAGCCCAAGTCCACCTGATTTTCAAAAATTATAACATGTTGTAAATAAATCAAAGGTTAAAACTGCCAAATATCACGGGCGTACTTCGATCAGGTGATTTTTAAGAGCGATTTTTGTTTCGGGTATTTCGAGCAAAACATTTATATTGCTGTACGGATGTGACGTATGCTCCTCACAACGAAAGTGCCAGCGGTATACATTCTGACAATAGGCTATTTTCGTAATGTAACCAATTTAATGCATACGTCTTTGTGAAGTGTCTATACAAACTATTTCATTCACCTGATAAGAATAATAGTGTTTCATTATTCTTATCAGGTGAATGAAATAGTTTGTATCGAGGCACTTCACAAAGACGTATGCATTAAATTTGGTTACATTACGAATCTGTGTTGTGAGGACCCTACGTCACAACCGACTCGATCATTAACTTGTTTTTTGTTGCTCATTAAAAAAAATTATTAAAAATAAATCTGAGCACCATTTTCCAAAACCAAGTTATATTTGGGCTTTTTAGATTTTTGTCTTTCTAATCAGCTCAACTTTTCAGTGGAGTGGACTTGTACTTTAAAGTAGTTCGGGATTCAAAAGCACATTATGATCTTGAACTGACTGTCAGGAATGTCACTTATAACACACAAATAAACTTCATCATGAAAACAAGAGTTATGAAAGCAGCAGAATACCTTCGGTGTTGCTCGTTGCTTAATTCTTAGCCGCTGTAGTGCAGTATATAGTAAAACAAAGATTTCCCATATTTCTATGCCTCGATCAGAAGCCCGTTGGAGTACTTGGACAGTCAGTTTTAGTGAAGTCATGAGAGGTATTGTGTAGACGCAACATCTCTGCTAACAGCTGTGATAAAATTATACATCAAAATCCATCAAAATCCTGAAAAGTGCAATCCTGTTTTCAAGAGCATATCAACGGTGAGATTAGAAAGGTATTTTTCAATACCAAAACATATACCTACACTTCATCATTCCCAAACAGTTGCATGATGAAAGAATCATCTGCAGTATGCATCACCTAAAAACACACTTAATTGGCAATAGGCATATTATCTGTCTTATTAAAATTATATCTACATAATATTGCATATTATTAATTATCAAATACAGTCAATACATAATAGAGCTTTATTGGAGGCTGACTTCATATTGGTCTTTTTTTCTGTCTTACAAGATTTATATATACAGTGCGAGTCCAAAAAAAGTTTACACCTAGAAAATTGCTAATTATTAAAAAAATCATCTATGAACAGTAAATTATTATAGATCTTATGAAAGAGTGTTTTATCCCAGATTATTTGATATCATTTGAGTGTGGTATGTGTTCACGCTTGGATGAACAGGAGACATTGTTTAAGAGAGTGCAAAAATCTACTTGCGCCAAAGTAATACATGTGATGTTTGAATAAAACAATTGGGATTTGGGTATTAATTCGGTCTTTGCAGATCAAAATAACATCCGCTAACAAAATTAATCATGCCACACATATCAAATATAAAATATAAAATATCAAAGAACATGTGTGCGCGTGTGTGTGTAAGTGTGTGACGCAGCAAATGCAATGCATCTCATTTGATACATTCAATTCATTCTCTCACTTCGATACTTTTGCGCAAGTCGATTTTTGCACTCTGGCAAACAGTGCCTTCTGTTTATCCAAGCGTGAACTCATACCAAACAAAAATGATACCAAACGATTCGGGATATAACACTCTTTCAAAACATGTATGATAACTTTTCGTTCATAGCTGACTTTTAAAATAAATGACAAATTTCTGAGTGTAAACTTTTTTGACTCACACGGTATATATGTAATGAAATGACTTTGTAGCTTTTGTTTGATGTCTGTCTGAATTGCATGCCTGGTTACCTGATTATGCAGTCAGGAAGTAAATATGTCCGCGCTCAATGTTGTGTCATTTTTAACTTTTGACTACAAAGTGGTATCCAAATTTAATCGACAGGTGCATGTATCTTGATTAATTCTTGGGCCAATATGAGATATGAATTTTCTCACTGAAACTTTTCACGAGCAGAAAATACAGCTTCTTTCCAAGGCACATTATATACTGTACAGACTAGTGCTGTTCACTGTGAGTCAACCGAAAATTTGAAAAAAAGAACTGTTTCGTATGCTGAGATGCTGGTAGCTCACCTTGACACCTAGGCTTAACTCGGAACAAACAATAAACTTGACCAATGAATAGAGCTCTTAACAATAAATCGGTTGCACACATGTTTGCTTTTCATCTTTGTTCCAGTGGCGGATCCAGGGGGGCACAGGGGGCACGTGCCCCGGCCCCCAAAAGAAATTAGTGCTCACTACCCCCCCTTCCCCACTGAGCGAATTTTATTCAAATTTGCGGGAGCCAAAAAAATTGTGCCCCCCTCTAAGAAATCATGGATCCGCGCCTGAGTTCAAAGCGATGATTTTCGGGCAATAATTGAAATTCCTAATTTTCGGGCAAATTTTGATCTAGATCTAGAGAAAACCTGTAGCTATCCATTGGTACCAAATCATGATAAGCATTGCACCCCGTATACAAGTTCTGTTTATTATCTGTAGCACTTAAAGAGAGATTTAAATCTAGAATATTTGTATTTTCATTATTTTCTGAAAAAAAAAGTAAGTAGTGTGACCGAAATAATTTACTTTACTTTATTCACTGCGAAGTGCTACACATTTTGTATCACCCCCACATGCAGGTCTCCCCGTGGCTTACGTAATAAAGAGCGGTCGTATATCACCTCGACTAATGGCCGTTATTGGAACTGTCATATTTTCGTTAGGAATCATAATTGCCGGATATCTGACATCTGTAATCTCTCTCGGATTCTGCCTTGCTATAACAGGTGAATACAGAGACTTGGGTGAAATAGTCAACAGGGATGCAAATGATCTGAAGGGTGGTTGCTATATCACCCCCAATTCCCCAGTGTATCAGCTTTTCCTCCTGTCTTGTTTCCCTTTCTTATGTATTTCTGTGTTTAGTCCCTAAGGAGTATATTATAGAGGTGTGCCTTTGTGTGGGCTTAACTCCAGTGACAGGGTAAATGATTTTACTGTAAAGTGTACTAAAGTATAATCAAATTGCAATACCTAGATTTGATATCCTATTATTATTGATCTAATCATTATTATTATTATTATCATCATCATTATCATTATTATATCTTCTTAATTGGTTCTTTCCTTATATTAATTTCTTGTTTTCCTCTATTTTCTATATCTTTTCACCCCGTCTTCTATTATTTCACGTTCAATCTTTTCCCATGGACTTTCCTCCTTCACCTTCATTTTCTATTTTTGCTCATGTAAAGTCCTTGGTTTTGTCGATAGGCTGTAGGTCTCGCATGCCATCAGTCTACGCTGAACTCCCCATAAATTATGTTACACTTACATATTATACAGACATGATACTTAGTCATAAAAAGAATTGTATTCACCCATTCAATTAGTCAAAACTACTTGAGCTTGTTTGAAGGATATCATGTTTAATAATACAGTCATCATTCTCATCTTGCCTTTTCTCTCCGCATGCTTGCCTGAAAAGGAATTGGACTGTCGATGGGGTACCTACCAGCCAAGGTCTTACTCAATGACTACTTCATGGATGATTATATTCTCATGAACTCTATAAGCAATCTAGGAACCGCTGCAGGTGTATTTGTTGCTCCTGTGATCGTTGAGAGATCACTACAGGCTTACGGGTTCAGTGGTGCCATGTTGATCTTAGGAGGAATCAGCTTACATGCAATTGTTGCAAGTGTCGCTCTTAGGACAAAAGAGCGTCCCCATAATTCTACAAGGATCAAAAAGGAAGGTAAAGAGAGTCAAGAAATTGAAGAGGATACACCTTTAATCGATTCCAAAAGTGATAATCAGATTGTTGATATGACTGTAGCTTATGATGAACCAGTTAGCTCCGATGACCAAGCTTCATCGTCAAAAGAAATTAGACAATATCAAGAAGATCAAATTAGGAACAAATCGAAGAATGAAAGCGCTCTATCGACGAAGCAAAGACTGTGGCAGCACTTTCGGCACTGTATTTTCGTCGAAGAACCTCTCCTATCACTTGCACTACCTTGTCTTTTTCTCATGTCATTTTCAACACAGTCCTGGACTTTATTCCTTGTTCCGAGAGCAATATGGCATGGAATCCCAGTTTCCAAAGCCGTCTTGCTGTCATCAATTGGTGGAGGAGGTGGAATTATTGGACGAGTTCTTTCCATAGTGCTCCTCTTCCATGGAGTTGACTTTATCATCGTGTACCTGATCCTGAGTGTGATATCATCAACTACCTTCTTAATCGACCCACTGTTAACATCGTTCCCAGTCATGTGCGTCACGGCGTTTATCCAAGGATTATGTATCTTCAGCTCAGGAATGGCTGTGTCTGCCTTCCAGAAATGTTCCGTTTCGGACAAAAACTTCACTGTTGCTGCAGGTTTCATAGGTTTGGCTTATGGCCTCGGAGGAAATGTTGGAAGTGTTTTGTCAGGTAGGTGAGAGGTAAAACTAGTACAAATATTCTTGGTCAGAATGGGAAATGAAGCCTAAGAAATGAATATCATTTAATCTACATGCTCGGCAATATTTTCAAGTCTCTGATCGTAAGTCCCTCAACTTACTTTTGCCGACTCGGCGTTTTATTTTGTACTGGGAGGGAAAACCATATTTTTTTAACAATATCATAACCTATATTTGTTCATATTATGATGTAAATCTTTGGAGATAAATAGCTTCCTTCTTCTTGATTAATTAACCACGTATATCAATGCTTGCACAGCTTCTTTAAGAATATGATTTTACTGTTTTCTTACAACTATATATGCGCCTAATTATCCCATTTTCTTTTCGCCTGATTGGACAGGTATGATCAAGGACAAGACTGGATCCTATACAATAGTGTTTCTTAACCTTGGTTTCATCAACTGTTTAACTGTGATCCTCACCGTTGTCTTCTTGGCTGCCCGACGGAGGCGGAATGTACAAACAACGTCAGGGCTAATTGGAAGTTTTCTCAACTTTTCACAGTGAAATACATACAATGCTATTGGGCAGATGTGACAAAATATTAAGAGCAATGAGCTCTGGCACTGTTTTTAAATGCCCTCGATGTTATTCAAAATACTAGTGCTCGTCTCGCTATCCTTTGCACGGTTGCTTGACTGTACGGTTTAAGAACGTGGGATCGAAGAGCGTCTTTTCGAAGATCTGGAATTCAAGTTTTCAGTGACGAAGTTATAACTTTTCCGGCAGACACTGACATGAAACGTTTTTGATATTGCCTTATTCTCTTATTTATAAGCTTTCCATTGATATATAGTAGGTTTATTTTAGTTTCCCCTTCAGCGTGTTCGGGGATTATCTTTTTTGTTCTAACTAGAATTGATTATTTTGTGCAAGAAAAAAGGAACAAATGACCAATGACAACGTATCACTATTGATTTATGGTTGCTCGAAGAGGGCTAAAAGTACTCACTAAACATGCTAAATGTATAGGTCTAAGAGATCCAGAGATCACTTCCTTTTTAGTGGAAATACTCGCTCAAAATGGAGGAATCAACCCTCAGAAGACAGACAATAAATAAAGCAATAAAGCACCTTGGAGGAAGCAGACGTGTTTTTCTGTTGCTCCGGTTTTTGCTGTCTAACAAGGAAAATATATACTGTTTGTGGATAATCTTTACATCTTTGGATAGCGGACAAAGTGACGATTTTCACAGTACTCTTAATTTATTATTCGTGCAATCAGCTTTCGAGAAAATACGGAATTTCCGAACATTTTCGTCATTATTTTCCAACGATATAACTTTGAAATTTGTTATTATAGGTGCGTAAAAAACAGGTTGCCAGACAACTCCTAACTTACGCAGACTATTACTATACGCCATAAAATCAGCAAGGGTGCGTGACCATCTCCACGACGCGGATTCATATCTTGCGCCCTTTTTGCATCTTTAAAAATATTTTAAAAAATAGTTTTGATATTATTACGTCACAATGGTGTCCTTAGACGACATCCAACATCTTCGTGTCAAAGAACTTCGTAGCGAGCTTCAAAAGAGAGGTCTTGACAAAAGCGGCGTGAAGGCAACACTAACCGCTCGTCTCAAAAGAGCCTTGGATCCTGAGATCGCAGCACGAAATACTGATAAAGAAAGGCTTGAAGAAGGCATTGCAGAACAACCGGACAATCACGTTCTCCTGGAAATATTGGCGTTCGTGAAAAGCATTGACGGAAGACTCAAACGTCTAGAAACGAAGGCAGAAGATCGCGACGCCACGACTAACACTACCTTTGTGGAAGAGGGCATCGTAGACGACACTGACGACACTATCCTTAATAGCAATATTGAGGATCTGCCCGGAAACGACGGAAATCAAGACATAGTGGAGATAATTACGGTGCCGACATCTAACCGCTTCGAAGTTCTTGCTGTTCAAGAAACAATAACAGAAGCTTCGCCGTTAACACCTACTAGATCTACTTCTACTTCACCGCCATACCAGGAGCAGATAGAGGGCTACCGCCACCGACATCGTGTGATCCGCAACAAACACGATGTAGTTGTGGTCGGAGATTCCATGATCAAACACATCGACGGAAGACATCTCTCCCGCAGCAAGAACGTGAAGTGCGTCTCTTTCCCCGGTGCAAAAGTGAGAGACATCTTCACCTCTTCACCTTGCGAGTTTCTCAAGCCAGGGGGAGAACTGATCATCCACGCTGGCACCAACAACATCTCTGAGGGTGCTGGTGAAGTTTGCCACCAAATCACAGACCTCGGCAAGTCTGTTGCTGCCGAGGGTTTACCGTCTCAGTCTCTACGATCATCCATCGTAGATGGGAGAGTGAGGCGGACAAGAAGCGGGTTGATGAGATCAACTATCTGATGGAGTTGGCAGCCAACGAGAACAGATGGGGCCTCATCATCAACAACGAAATCAGCGAGCAGCATCTCGGGCGTGATGGCGTTCACCTCAACAGAGCCGGTCAACGAATCTTGGCAGGCAACATGAAACGCCTCATCAACCGTGCTGACCAACCGACAACACGAGGCCAGGGCTGGACTCAACGGTCGTCGGATCAGGATACAGGCAGTCAACCTGGAGCAAGGCGGTATCAAGCCATCTACCGAGGAAACCAGAGTCTTCATTCTGATGAGGAAAAAGCAGCCCTGTAAAATCCTACGCCGAAGCTCTTTCTGGGAGATCTTTGGATTTCAGCGCAGTCGATCAGAGGTCACGACTAAAACCAGCCTTCAGACCATCCAAGGTGGACTTGAAAGACTGGGAGAAATATCTTCAATTTGTAAGAAGGGTTTTGAATTAAGTGAAAGTTTGACAAAATCAAGTGATGATCCGAAAATGAAAGTTGACGGTCGGAAATATAAGTTCCCTTGTGGGAACTGTGATAAGCCAGTCAAATTTAATCAACACGGCCTTCTGTGTTCTGATTGTAAAAAATGGTTTCACACTAATTGTCAAGCTATCAGTTTTTCAGAGTACCGCAGGTTATATTATGAATGCCCTGATGAGAAGTGGAATTGTTTAACATGTTGTCTGCCATCTTTTGTGATTCATTATTTACTGACGATTGTCTAGAGAAAGAAAGCCAAAATGAGGATAGACTAAAAGAAAACTATTTTAATGTAACGCGCGTTACACCTGAAAAGCAAGCGATAGCAAGAATAATTCAGCCAAACCTCATAGATGAAAACACTTCTCTTTATCAAGAATTTGAAGAAAAGTTTAAAGTTAAAGGTCTTCATTTTTACACCTTAATGTGAGGTCTATCCTAAACAAGATATCGGAACTTAGAATTCTTTTAAAAGAAAAAGGTTGTCTGTTATTGCTTTCACTGAAACATGGTTAAACAATTCCATAAATGATGAAGAAATTGAAATAGACGGATATAAAATCATACGCCATGATCGATCCTCTGGCTCTGGAGGTGGTGTATGTTTCTATATCAGAAATGATATTGCATTTAATATTATGGATGCTATAAGTACTGGAGATACGGAATCCCTGTGGATAAATTTGCTTATACCAAGATCAAAACCAATTGTTGTTGGCGTTCTGTATCGACCACCGAAAAACAATTTGTTTATCGAGAAATTGTCCAATATTCTTGATACATTAAAGAAGGATGACGAAATAATTTTTTTAGGAGACATGAATATTTGTCTTCTTCACAAATCGCCACTGGCTAAGATATATATTGACTTGTTGAGTCTTCACGGGTTTAGTCAACTCATTAAAGAGGCAACACGCGTTACACCTACATGTTCTTCTCTACTGGATCATGTTGGTTGTAGCAAAGAAAACAAAATAAGTCAAAGTGGTGTCATTGATCTAGGTATTAGCGACCATTCTTTTACTTTCTGTACACGGAAAAATATTAGACTGGCTATAGGTCATCACAGGACTAATGATATCAGATCCATGAAAAAATATACAGAAGAGACTTTCAATCTTCAACTATCTGTTGTTGATTGGTCAGGAATAACTGACTGTACAGATGTAAATGAGGCATGGTCAATATTTCAACATGTTTTTATCTCAAATTTGAATATGATAGCGCCACTGAAACGGATTAGAATAAAACAAAGATCAGAAACTTGGGTGACTAAAGATATTCTTTCCCTAATTCAAGAGAGAAATATAGTATACAAAAATTTAGGAAAAGAGCAAAAGATGAGACGCTCTATAAAAGATACAGAGTATTAAGAAATATGGTCCAAAGAGAGGTGAAAAGGCTAAACTCGATTACTTACAAAACAAGATAGAAGAAAATAAACAAGATTCGAAAAGGCTTTGGCAGAATCTTAAAAGCTTAGGATTAAAAAATAAGAAGCGAAAAGAACAAGAATCTGTCATTACAATTGATGGGGAATTATGTCATGATAAGATGGCCATCGCTGATGAATTCAATTCTCATTTCACAAATGTGGCTGCCAAATTAGTAGACAAACTCCCCCCTTCCAAAGACTTTTTCAGCGCAGACAATGATTGTATTCGTGAGTTTTACGAAAGAAAAGGTATACGTGAAAACAGCTTCGAGTTATTACCAATCAGTGAACAATTTGTTTTCAAAGAGTTACGTAAGTTGAATGTATCAAAAAGTACTGGGTTAGACATGATTCCAGCTAAATTTCTAAAAGATGGTGCGAAGGTTTTATTTAAGCCTCTAAGTTACTTAATGAACCTATCTATCTTGACGAGTACTTTTCCAGAGGATATGAAAATAGCAAAAGTGACTCCACTTTATAAAAAGAAAGATAAAACTGATGTTAGCAACTACAGACCTATTAGTGTTTTAAGTGTAGCATCAAAGATTCTAGAAAAATCGGTCTGTGTTCAAATTGAAAGATACTTCAAAGAAAATGATATAATTTATGAATTTCAATCTGGTTTTCGACATGATTATTCGACTGAAACATGTCTAATTCATTTGACTGATTATTTGAGGACAGAAACTTCCCAAGGGCGCTTTGTTGGTATGGTGCTCCTTGATCTGCAAAAAGCTTTTGATACAGTTAATCATTGCGTCTTATTGAATAAGTTACAACTAATGGGTTTTAATAAGGCAAGTTTAGAGTGGTTAAGATCCTACTTATCTAATCGACACCAAGTAGTAGCCATTCATGATATTCGTTCCAAACTAATGCCTATAACATGCGGTGTTCCTCAGGGAAGCATTTTAGGCCCAATTCTATTTTCAAGTTATATAAATGATATGTGTATTTGTATAAAAGACTTAAAACTATTATTGTACGCAGATGACAGCGTACTACTCTGTTCAAATCCTGATCCTAAATATATTGAGGAAAAGCTCAGTGAACAGCTGTCTACGTGTGTCGATTGGATGACTGATAATAAGCTTTCTTTACACTTGGGAAAAACAGAAAGCATTTTGTTTTGTTCTAAGAGTAGTTCTAAAAAGTCATTTGAATTCAAAGTGACACACAATAATCAAGTAATCAAGAGGAAAGAGTCTGTGAAGTATTTAGGCATTGAGTTAGCTAGCGCAATTTCATTTTCATCTTTAGTAGAATCAGTTGTAAAAAAGCAAATTCTCGTCTGAAATTTTTGTACAGATATCAAAGTTGTATGGATTTAAAAGCAAGACGTACACTCTGTTTTGCTCTTATTCAATGTTTATTAGACTATGCTAACCCTGCATGGTATAGTAACATAAACAAATCAGATCAAAAGAAGTTGAAGATTATACAGAACAAAATGGTGAGATTTATCAACTGTTCAGGTCCAAGAACTCATGTTGGCTACTGCGAACTTTCTAAAGCTGGTTTTCTTGAAGTCGACCAAAGATCAAAACAACTCGTATTGCATCACGTGCATAAAATTTATCATACTAGGTCGAATCATTATATTCGATCCAACTTCGATCTTGTTACTGACGTTCATGATTATAATACAAGAAATAGCCGATTCAACTTTAACTTACCAGAAAGAGTAGGTAGTATTGGAAATTCGTTTTATTACAATGCCATAAAACATTGGAATTCCCTTCCCAATGGTGTAAAGGAAATAGAAAACTATACTCATTTTAAGAGGAAATTAAAGGAATACCTAATACTTGAGAGTCAGAAAGAAGAAGTGAATGACATGTTATATGATTGAAATTTGTATTCTTCTGCCGGTTCATACTTTTTCATTTTGTATATACTTATGTTTTTGTACGTTATAGAAATTCTACAAATTCATCATTATTTTCCTCTTCTTCCTCCTCCTCTTTTTCTTCTTCTCCTTCTTCTTTTTCTTCTTGTACTCTTTATCATTTCCATCATCAGTTTAATGTTGTTATTATCATTATCTTTAATAAGTAATTCTTTTTATGGTTCTTATCTGTCTGTAAATATTACTATTTTCACTTATTAATTTTGTACATGTCTGTAGGGGACCCCACTGGAAATAAGCTCTCGAGCTTTCGTGGGTTATCCTGTTCAAGCTGACTTATTTCTGATCTGTTATAATTGTATATGTTGGAAGCTTGTCGAATAAAATTCAATCAATCAATCAATCAGACTTCAATGCGGCTACTTTGGAATGCATCCCTCTAAAATTTGATGTTGATTTAACTCCAAAACAAAGTGAACTTCTAAAAGAGTGGGTTTAATTCCACTCCCCCACCTTAACAGAGTAAGGACAGTGGAGAAGCGCTGGTTTAATTCCGCTCCCCCATGCACCTTAACAGAGTAAGGACATTGGAGTAGCGCTGGTTTAATTCCACTCCCCCACCTTAACAGAGTAAGGACAGTGGAGTGGCGCTGCCCCCCCCCCCCACCCCCACACTCGCAATCCAGATCTGTCAATGGCTAGGGCTCAAGTTTGAAACTATTTTAAAGACCATGATATATGATTGCCGGTAAATGTTGGAACCTTTTTTCATGTTGGAAAATGGTTGGAATTTTGTCAGTATATATTATTATATGCAATAGCTCGATCCGATGTTTTGATTACCATATACATATTTTCATGTTTTGTATAATTAGCATATGCTAGATAAGGGAATGGCGGGTAAAAATCGGAACATACTTTTTGATGGAAATGTTCCATTTCAAATTAAGTTTCTGTTTTTAATAATCAATAAATAAAGGTTTATCAACTCGATTGAGTTCACCTTGTGAGTGTAGTAACATTATTGATTTTCTTTGCTCATGTTATTTAGCTTTACTACGTGTACTGATTTCGATGTAAATTACTGTTGTGACAGTGACTAAAATATGCCCTCACGGTGACCATTGTGGTAGAATATTCCCCAGACCGTGGAGATGGTGCACAGGGTATATCTGTAAACGCTTGCTTATACCCCCCACCCTTGTCGGTTAACGAAATGCGATCAGAAAGCAAAGATAGGAAGATCATAAAGAGAGGAAAACATTCCCCCCCCCCCCATTTAACTTTTAGCTTGTTTCTTAAGCTATCCCTGTTACGTTCTTGCCCTCTCCCCTCTCTCTTTATTTCTCTTTTGCGTGAATGCAGTGCACATACATGTATATGCAAGTATAATGTATGTACATTGTAGGCCCTTATACTTATAAATTATAGGCTTGAATAAATGGACCATTTGTTTTGTCCTATCCGAGGGACCATTTAATACGGATTTTAAGTCTTAACCCAAAGGCATTGACTCGGACAGAAGCCCAGTCTGGTCGTCCCGTTTTTAAATGAATTGCTTTATTCATTGAATCATTGTAATATCATTCTGCTTATAAAGTTTAAATGAAAAGGGACATAAATATTTTTGGCCATGCCTCATTTCGATTTCACTGTTACAGTCCTTCTACCCCCCTCTCTCTCTCCCCCTCTCTCTCTCTCTCTCTCTCATTCTTTCTTCCCCCCTCTCTGTCTGATTTTTTCAGATTTTCTTTTTTTCCCCCCCTAATAAATGTTAATTTGTTGCAATGAACAGGAAACATCAAGAAAAGTAGTCGGACCGAACAGGAATAAATCAAAATAAATCAACTTTATTCTCATGAAGAAAAATCAAATTTCCTCCTTTCTCTTGAATAATTAAATGTTATAAACATAGAACAAAAGACACTACAGTATGGCCTTTTCTTAAGTATTCACGAGATTGTAATACAAAATCATCTAGCATAAGGCAGAGTCAATGTCTACCGGCAGTTTAGGGAAAGAAAGAAAAAAACCCAAAGCACAAAACTTTTCACATTTAAACAAAAATGCTCCTAAAATATTTTAGTAGTAGCAGTGGATTCATTGGATTTTAAAATATAAGCTATTTGTTTGAATTGATTTCGCTATTATCGGGATTATCGGGATGGGAGGAGGGGAGCACACCCTGGTCCCCTACCACACGTCCACTTTTTAAAGCCCAGTTATATTTCATCACCCTATAGTTATTGCTTTCTCGACACACCACTGATCCTATGAATTAATTTCTTTCATCAAATCATGCTACCGATGTGATTGTTGGTGCATAACACATATTTTCAGACACAGTGTAAATTCAAACCATCACAATGGTTGACCAGGGCATGTAACACCTCAGATCTTTTGTAACAAATGATCATACTGAAAATGTTCACATGATCAATAACAAGCTGAATACAACCTGGACCCTGTTTCATATAAACTTTTTTATCAATAATCAATTCTAAGACAAATTAGCTCTCAGCCAATCAGATGCCATGATTTCAGTAGCTTAGAACAATTATTGTCACTTGTTATTGATAACAAGTTTTATGAAACAGGGCCCTGGTTGATAACTGATGTTATAAAATGCTGAAATACCATACATACGATCACAATGTCATACAGTGTAATAACTCTTAACAGAGTAATTTCAGTTTGTCATCCAAAACACAATGAAACAAATGTTTATCTGAAAGATTGATCAACATTATGATAGTAATATTTTCCATGAACATGATGAAAAACGAACAAAAAGTTAAAAACAAAGTCCTATAGAAGAAATGCAATCTGTAATACATTTCCATTATGATATAAAAACTAATTACAAATCAGTATTGACTATTGACAATTTAAAGGGAAATCCAACCTTAATTAAAAGCAAACTACTCTAGAAGAAAAAAGCAGAAAAAAAAAGAGAAACATATTGGTAAAAAGTGTGAACGAAATAAAAAAATGAGAAAGTTATGCATTTTTTAAAGTTGCAACCAGAATCGCTATTGTCTCTGTGATGTAGTGGCGGTCAACCATTTTGTTCCAACACACAATATGACTAAATATTTTATTCTTCAACAATGTATGACTCAGGATGATCTTTTCCTTTTAGAGGACATGTAATAATATACTCTCCATAAAATATTTTGAGTAGTACCCTATGGTGAAGGCTCTTTGGAGAAAAAATGATATTGGTGATACACAACAAACAGTAGAGTTATCCATCACTATATCACAATCCACTGACAAAAAAGCCAATTTGAGATTTTCCTAGCTGTAGTGATCACATATTTCAAAAATTCTTAAAGATACTATGTCCCTTTTGCAGCCAACATCAAATTCTGTAGAACTTTGCAGGAATTATGAATATGTCATGTATGTCCTATCTGTGAAATTTAAACATTAGCAGTGTCCTAATATTCAAATTATGCAAGGAAACCCGTTTACTTGCTAGACTTCACTGTCAGACACTATTGAGTGACTGACTGGCTTTTTTCATCTTTGGTAATAACATACATAAAATGAGCTGTAAAGGGTACATGAGCATTTGTCTACATCAATAACCCACTTCTTGTAATGGCCAAAATTAAACTGATTGAATCTTTGCGCAGCATAAAACGTACGACCATTCGGACAATGGTCTGGAAAATCAGACTATTACTTACTGGCTCTATAGCTCCTAAGTCGATTCGACAACTAATAGTCGTTATTTTCCCACTTAAAGACATTTTCAAGCCCCCCCCCCTTTTTTTAAGGGAAGTTCTAAATTAGTATTGTTTTTGAAATGCCGTTGGAATTTAACTTTTTCATTTTTTTGGCCTGCAAATGGGACATAGTACCTTTAATGTCCAATTTATTTCACCATTCAGTTTCTCAGATTTTTCTGCTTTCATTCAAATGAACTTATTACAATAAAGGGTTGGATTGCCCTTTAATGTACAATGTGCACGTACAACTTCAAACATCTAACGGCCAGAGAGGCATGGTTACTTATACAAACAAGGGAAACGCTCTTGGCGGTCTCGCCTGCATTGCGCAATTCCATATGATGAAAAATTGAGGTTGGAACATTATTTATAGGCAGGGTGGCCCATTAGCAGGCCCCCCAAAATGAAATCCTCTGAATATAATTAGCATTTTCAAGTGAATATTGACTAAGAATCATCAGAAAAATTATTTACTATTATTTGTACCAAGATTGATAACTTTCATGAAATATGAACAAATAACAAAAACTGATTAATTAATTGTGAAAACCATAATCCAAGTCTACTAACCTAAAATTACCTTTGACCTTGACTTAGTGACATGGAATTTGTGTCATATGATTTGTGATACTTGATAACCCTTGGGTATAAGTTTCATGGAATTTGAACAAACACTTTTGAAATTATGCTAAAAATTCAAAATCTTGAGGTTGATGCCACAACAAAGTCCAAGTTTGTTGACCTGAAATGACATTTGACCTTGACTTTGTCACCTAAAAGACTAATCACTTGATTGGTGATACTCAATAACCCTCATGTTCAAGTTTCATGGAATCGGAAATTTAGGAATGTATAATTTCAAAATTATGATAAAAATTCAAAATCTTAACCTGATGCCACAACATAGTCTAAGTTTTTTGACCGAAAATGACCTTTGACCTTGACTTAATGACCTGAAATTCTACTCAAATGATTGGGGAAACTTGATGACCCTTTCGTCTAAGTTTCATTGAATAATAACTTATACTTTCAAACTTATATTAAAAATTCAAAAACTTAACCTCAGGTTAAGTTTTTGATGATGATGCCATAACAAAGTCTAAGTTTGTTGACCTGAAAAGACCTTTGACCTTGACTTTGCGACCTGAAATTCTCCTCACATGATTGGAGATACTTGATAACCCTATAGTCCAAGTTTCATTGAATGAGAACTTATACTTTCTAAATTAATTTGAAAATTCAAAAACTTAACCTCAGGTTAAGTTTTTGATGTTGACACTGTCGGCGCCTATGTCTTGCTTTTTGCTACGCAGGCGAGACAAAAATCACTATATAATTGCTGCAATGTTTGATTATACATGCCTTGGAACATGATACATGTATCACATCTTATTCAGTGTTGTTGTTGCACTATCCACCCTTTCGGCAACTTGGCACTGCACTGGATTACGTATTGAGTTGCAGTTGATCAGGGAAACCCATGGCCTTTATATATACAGTTAAGTGTTTACTCAACTACGACACCTTTAATTTGATAATATACTTTATTATATATCTATCAATATACAAACTCAAGCAGGCACACACTCTACATGAGAATACAGAGATTAAATCCAGTGCCTTTTGGAAGAAGAAAAAATGAATCTTTTCCAAAGTTCAAAATGTATTAAATGGAATTATATAAGGAAGACTTCTTGCATATCACTTTCATATTTGTGCAGCTGACAAGTACATCATCCTGAGATAACCAATAATCATGATTATGTATATACATATGATATATCGTCTGTTTGGAGCCAGAAGGGCATATGCCCTGTGGAAAATGATTTGAGTTATGCCCCTCTGGCTCCTAACAGATGATATCTTACAACTACCTAGACTGCAGACTGACAATGTACAACTGAACTGTACTTCTAATGAATGACACAGCGAACTGCCTTAGAAATCTCTGAACTCTTGACTCAAAATTTTCTGTGAATTTTCTCTTTCTGCTCATGTAAAATCCTAACATTTTTAATCAAAATCTAAACCAAAAATCAACTCTAAGAGAAAGGTGACACTGAACTGCTATGGGGTAAAGAAATAATATATTTAAAAAAAAGACCTTTAGCACAGAACACTGTACCAAAACCCAAAGCAAAAAATTTGAAATCTTTAAGTATAATTAACTTTTACAGCAAAGAATGAATTGTTTACAGTGATTAATCTACAAAAGAAAATTTACATGTATATAAATACCGGTAGTGAATGATCCAGATTTAAAACAAAAGGAAATGTACATGCAACTCCGAATTCAGAATTTTCCAAGCAATTATAATAATTTCACTAAGGTTGACATATTATTGCATGAGAGAATTTGGACTTTGTATGATACTGTGATCGAAGAAAATGCATGTACAATAAGTTCAGTAACCTCCTTCAATTACTTCATAATTAGGGCCATTATGTAATTTTTCGGGGAAACTAGTTATCTCCCAACTTTGGAAGTGCCTGTAAACATCTTTGACATAATGTCTTCCTAGCATGCTTGTATTTATTAGAGATTAGCCAGTGGTTCCTTAACTTTTCACACACCCATACGAAATTGCACACAGCTAACTTACTTTTAATAAAAGATCGTGATTTATGATTTACATATTTATTTTGATTTCATCCCTGAGCTGTTTATTACAATTTCATATCTATAGCCTAATCTAATCTTTGAATTTAACTACAAATGCAACAATAAGTTAGATCCATCTGTCTTTTACAAATTGTACCGATTCTTGATTATCAGATAACAACTATTATGTTGAGGATAGATGTTCATCTACGAACTTGCGTCTCTAGAAGATAAGAATATTTGATGTTTGAGTCAGAAACTCAGGTTGATGCTCTCTCAAGGCTTTCCATTCACATCACTTTATTGCACTGAATCTGACTGCATAAAGGCTCATTCACAAATGACACAGGAAACCACACCATTCTTTTTTAAGTGTAAGTGCATGGCAAGTGGGAATGAAACAAGTACCTGTGTGCAACAAAGCATACTCACTTACATGTATCCGTGTGTTATGAGATACAGACGTGTTGAGCATGTTTACACTTATGTCATCGTAATAAGCGCTGTGATTCATCACGTCATATGTGAACGAACCTTAACTAACAGGAATGCTATTCACCCCAGTCCAGAAGTAGGGGCATTCGCTACTTGGGTACGTAATGCCCAGTATCTGGATCTCGCATCGCTTGTCTCCATGGCAACACCAAGCCATTCATTGCGACGTAGATACCATTGGAAGACAGGCACTGGAGGGCACCCAAGGCCACGCCTACATTGAAAGCAGCATCAGAGTCTTTGAACTTCTCCGGGAGAAAAGCACCGGTGAGGATGATCCTCTTTGGTAGGTTCTGGTGGCCTAGGAATGCTGCAGTGGCCAGGAGGGTGTCCGTTCCGTGGGTGATTAGGATGAGCTTCTCGCTGCAGTCATTACACACCGTCAGAAGCTTTAACCTTCAGAGAGTCAATAAAAGAAATACAAATTAAAAAGTATGATTGCTACAGCTCTAAGATCTCCATACACTTTACAGAACTATACTTCTGACATTGTATTTTCCTCACAGCCAACTTCATGATGTATCCATCATATTTCAATGATTTTATGTTTGTATGGTAAAAGTGCAATTGTTGTACGATCATTGTACATGTATTTCACACTAAGCTAGTAACAGTCAATAGTTCAAAAAATTACAACTGCACAATGTATTTTTTGTGTGTGCACAATTTGTATTATTCACTGCACCAGTCCCAAATTGAGCAAAACGCTATACCAACATTTTTGCACACATCTTAAATGTTGGACACAAAACACCTGGTGCAATTCAAGAAAACTGATGCTGTTACACTACCTATGAACAGCGGAAATTTTACAATGAATGACCCCAAATACTACTTCCACACTTTGTTTATATACTGCAAAGTTACTGAAGTACATGTATTGAATCACTGTCATGAAGCTATGTTTTTTCTGACTTCACTACCTTTGAACAAAGTATCTCTTTGCTTTGAACAGCAGAAATCAAGTTTGTAAAACTATCAACTGTTGTATCCATAGCACATTGAAAGAGATCGTTGTGGTAAATGCATGTATTGTACAAGTACACAACATGGACATAGGTTAAATCATGGAGCTCCAAATAGTTCCCTCTCATGTCCAATCTCTAAGGGAGGGAACTATGTAGAGTGGTGAAGTGTGACGTCATCAAAAGTCTATTTTTGGAATTTCTCATTTTTTTTCTTCATTTTCCTAAAGACCACCAAAAATAATGTCCAAATGTCGAAAAACCAATTGAATAGGTTAAGTATTGGCTGAGATATGACCATCTGAATAAAAAGATTGCCTATGAGAACTCAGTGTTATATTGCTCTGGTTCATAAAATTAGGAGCCAGAGCAATATAACACTGAGTTCCTATAGGAAATCTATTAATTCTGATGGTCATATCTCGGCCAATACTTTACATATTCAATTGGTTTTAGACATTTGGACATTATTTTTGATGCTCTTTCGGAAAATGAAGAAAAAATTGAGAAATTCCAAAAATAGATTTTAATGACGTCACAGCTTTGGTACTCTATTCGTAGCTCCATGAAATAACTGACCAGTCAGAAGCAACCTCCATTGCTGACTGTCACTCTTTGTAAATAGATAATCAAGGTCCAGTGGTATTCATATCAGGAAAATTTGATTTTTCTGATTTCTTACCTGTCTTCGTCAGTGATGTCCTGGCTGTCTTTCTGACAAACAGTCTCATATCTAAATCTCAGAGGAACCTTGTGCTGTTCTATGATGCCCCTGGCTGCACTCTTGCCAATCTCAAACGCATAACCACCTTTCCTCTTTGGATAATCCTTGTCAATCGTTCCTGGGGTTATGCATTCAAATAGACAGAATAATATACATTAAAGGAAACCTAGGTGGATAAAACAAAATCATAGAAATCATTTGTAAAGATCAAAAGAGTCAAGAGGCAAGATCTCATCAGGGTCTAAAAAATAATTCTGTAATGCCTTTCAAAAATACTTCAAAAATTAAATCAAACTAATTAAATGAATTGAATTACTATATTAACTAGAAAAGTCAACGCAAAGCGTTGCATCCCCTCGCACGGTACGAATGGCCTATATACGTCAGAACAAGTTACCTCCATTAGAGTAGACTATACTATTATATTACTAGGCAAGGAAGTTAACCACATTTTCACATATATAATTAGGTGTTTTTGCATATTTAATGAACTATGACCTTTCACCTTTGACCTACATACTCCGAAATCGAACTTAGGCTGTGTTTTGATACTATGTACCTTCATATCAAATTTCGTTAAAATCTGTCAAACATTACTAAAGTTATCGATCGGAAACCAGATTCGCATATTTAATGAGCTATGACCTTTGACCTACATACTCGGAAATTGAACTTAGGCTGTGTTTTGATACCATATGTACCTTCATATCAAATTTCATTAAAATCTGTCAAACATTACTGAAATTATCGATCGGAAACCAGATTCGCATATTTAATGAGCTATGACCTTTGACCTACATACTCGGAAATTGAACTTAGGCTGTGTTTTGATACCATGTACCTTCATATCAAATTTGATTAAAATCCGTCAAACATTACTAAAGTTATCGATCGGAAACCAGATTCGCATATTTAATGAGCTATGACCTTTGACCTTTGACCTACATACTCCGAAATCGAACTTAGCGTGTATTTTGATACCATGTTCCTTCATATCAAACTTCATTAAAATCCGTCAAACATTACTGAAGTTATTGATCGGAAACCAAATTTGTTACAGACGGACGCACGCACGCACGCACACACGGAAGGAAGACGGACAGCGGCGTTTCTATATCCCCTCCGCTTGGACAAGTGTATAAACAAAAAAGGGACGATTGACTGTATGTGATGCCTAGTGCATACCTCCAGTTTGGATGATGAGAACTTGCATTGAAGAATTCAGTTCCATCTTTAGTGATCCTCCATGAAATACTGAAAGAAAATTTGAATAGGATGACAAGAAGTCGGTCAACAATGCAGTGGAGTAGGATTAGATGTGTTACAGCAATTTCATGAAATACCTTTGAAATTACTTTTCCTCTAGTCATGCTGTTATTTGTAATAAGACTTGATAAGAGCTATGCAGGAATCAAGATGAATGCCACACCAAAGGACAATAGCCCAACAGAAAACATGCCACAAAATACAATATTTCTAGTCACATTTTGTAACCAGTTATAAACACTCATTGGTAAATATATGTTTCTCATAAACTAAATTTTGTGAGGTTACAGTCCCATTCTCTACAATTGAAATTAATCATGAAGTATCATAAACCTTCCAAAATACCACAGTTCTTAGATGTGCCATGTTGCCTACGTGTCTCAAAAACTGTATATGGACAATAAAATGGCCTATTGATTACCCAATTTGTATATTTTATGCGTACACTTTACAAGAGCCATAATTCTTCTTGGCTTATCATTGCATACAATGGGAAAGATTCTTCCAGGACTAAAATACTACATACAATATTACTGGGAAAAATTATAAGTTGCTCGATCCTTTCATGACTTGCAATTGTTTTTTTTTTGTGTGTGTGTGGCTTCCTTTGCTCCTAAGTATGTGTAGTGCACATAATGCACAATGCAGTGGAGTAGGATTAGATGTGTTACAGCAATTTCATGAAATACCTTTGAAATTACTTTTACTCCAGTCATGCTGTTATTTGTGATAAGACTTGATAATTAGAGCTATGCAGAAATCAGGATGAATGCCACACCAAAGGACAATAGTCCCAGCAACTTGGTTTTATATCTGGATATTTTGGAAAATCCTGGTTACAAGACCAATTGCAGCTGCTGTAGCAAAAGTCACAGTGCTTTCTATATCAACAGCAAGCACATTCTTTGTAATTCTTTTTCCTACAATATAAAAAAAAAAAGTTTCTATAACTTAACCCATTCTTCCTCGATTTCTCCACCTCTTGTTGTTTGCATTTTTCCTCTTTCTTCACATTTTATATATTGAGTTTCCAACTTTCCATCTTGTTTTTTGTTTTTCTTACTTTTCTTAACTTCACTTGAATTCTTTATTACTTTTCTTATCATTCATCATGATCATACATGCATTCTGTACATTTTCCTATTCTTTTCCTCTTTCTCTTTTTCTTTCATCTGTCTACTTTAAATATCCATTCAACTGATTTTCCTTTTTCCTCTATTCTAAATTCATTACTCTTTCTTAGTATCTTACTCTGTCTTACTCTTGACTTAGTATTACTCTGTTCTTCCTTTACATCTTGCTATTTTGTCTTTATTCTCCCACTCTTTAACATTTCATATCATGTTCATCTCCTTATTGTTATTCTTGTTCTCCCTCTAGCAGGCTTGAGACTGTATCTAATTCATCTGACTTTTACATTTTGATCCTTCCAAATAGGATAATCCCACCTCACTGCACTGCCCACACTCATATCTCATGTGATTGTGCTGCAGTAACTTCTTAGTCTTACAAGAAATGTATCGGCTAGCACTCATTCTCGAACTTGCATGCGAGTTTCAGGAGCTAGCGCTAGCTCTAGCTTACCAGTTACCTAGTCGATATGATATAGATCTAGTGATATGCAAACAACCTGGAATTTTAATTTGATCGATGTGATAGAGTATACTGTCAAGACAAGCCTAAAACATGTGTAAAAATGATCGTTCTTAACGAAGAAATAACAACATAACTTGCAACCAAATAATGAAGGGGGGCGTGACATATAGTTTATGCCAGTGACGATCATCGTGCGGTAACCCGCTAGCCGCTGAGAACAAGTGCATGTACCAGTCGCTACCATGCACTCCCGCCGACAGTTCGGTCCCAAATCCATTACAGGGCGGTGTCGATGTCGCCCGGGAGTCAAGGTACAAGCAAGGTGAAGCTTGTTCTCAATTTTTTTAGTATCGTAAATCTTTATAACTAAATATCTAACACAAGTATGATAATGGGGATGACATACCTTTAATAATAAATTGAATTCATGCAATCCTAGTTCGATTTTCCCTGCGCAGTTAGCTCTCACTGCACTGTGTATGTTTTGAATTTCGTCAAGTTGTCAAGTCATTCGGTAGCGCTGGGTAAAATCCCATTCATAACACACACATACTCAAAAAATTAGCATTAATATAAGCAGCGCAAAGTGGAGACTTTCCAATTTGCTAATTATAAAAAGTGATTGAATTAAACACGCTAAAATCAAACTATAGCATTTGACATATAATAAATTACCTTTAAATATACTGATAAATAATATTTTCAAATAATGTTTGATTAGATAGATTAGCTATTTTCGTTTTTCTAAGAATTAATTATCAGAATATAGGAAATTAAAAAATCAATTGTATTTTTGTTTATCTGGAAAGTATCTCATAGCCGTCTTACAGACTGTCAATATTACAAAGATCAGTCAATTAAATTAAATTCATATACCCCCCCCTTCTCTGCTATATATATATATATATATAATAGGGCCTACGTGATATTACAAAAATACAAACCAAGGAGTGTTCAGATACTACAGAAGGACAGCCTATAGGGTGATACTGAGAGGAATGTATATAGGCCTATACTAAGTGAAGATAGCGTTGAAGATATAAGGCCATGAACAATATAAAGGAATGTTTGAAAAATCATAGGACAACTCCTGTTTATTGAAATCAAGTATACATTATTGAAACGTATATGGTCATAGTGAAAACTATATCCAGCTGAATATGGAAGACCGTCACATGGAGATGTAATGATTAAAAATATTCTGTTCATTTATTTATTTATTTATTCTTACATATATTTATACAGGTACACAATTAGATCAGAAATAAATCTGTTCGTTAATTATTCATCTCTAGAAAATGCAAATGAGTTCAATTAGCTATATACAGGGGCGGCAATCCCGGGGGAAAGGGGGGGGGGAAACGTCCCCCCTCAATTTTTTCGTCCCCCCGGAAAATTTTAAAAAGTGCAAATAAAAAATGTATAGCAAATACTGACTAAAGACTGCAACACACCTTTAGGCTCTGGAGGGCCAAAGAGTGCAGCGTTTAGACAATAAAACTGCAAAATCTTCTCGCTCGGTAGCTACGCTTCCTACCTTGCATAATATCCTTCAAAAATAAATATTGTCGAAAAGTGAAGTGTGAAAAAAGTGCATTGCTTGTTTTTATACTATAGTTTTGGTAAGGAATGTAATTTTTTTAATACAACAAAACTTCAAAAACCTGTGAGGGGGTAGTCACTTTCGTCACCTTTACCCCTATCGCTCACTATGCTCCCTCGCATTGGCGTACTGATGGGAGTGGGGGGCCTGGGGGCAGTTACCCCCCGCCCCCCCGAAAAAAAATTCAAACGTGGTTTATTTCTAATTCGATACCAGTGACTTACAATTGTTGCTGAAATGGCATTTTTTCCCTGAGCTTCCGAGAGCTCTGCCCTGGACCCCGCCAAGGGCCCTAAGGCGGGCCCCTGGTTGCTCATCTGACCATAATTAAATGCCTAAAACCCCTGAGCTTCCGGGGGCTCCGCCCCCTGGATCCCACCAGGGCCGTAAGGCGGGCCCCTGGATGCTCATCTGACCGTAATTAAATGCCTAAAACCCTTGAGCTTCCGGGGCTCTGCCCCCTAAACCCCACCATGGGCCCTAAGGAGGCCCCTGGAAGCTAATCTGATCGTTATTTAATGCCTCAAACCCCTAAGCTTATGGGGCTCCGCCCCCGGACCCCACTCCAATTAGTGACCTGTATGCCAGTGTCACAAATAAGGTATCAAAATATGCTTCTCTGACTGTAATTAAACGCCTAAAACCCCTGAGCTACCGGGGGCTCCGCCCCTGGACCCCACCAGGGGCCCTAAGGTGGCCCCTGGATGCTTATGTGACCGTAATTAAATGCCTGAAACCCCTGGGCTTCATGGGGCTCCTTGACCCCCGCCGAGGCTTTGCCCCTGGACCCCACGCCAATTTACGCTCCACTTGCTTCGCTCGTTTTGCTCTACCGGATCTTAAATACTTTAGCCCCCTTGAAAAAACGTTCCGCAGGGACTGCATGTAACATGTAAGAGTGGTGGTGATGCGGATTTTTTTTCTGCCCCCCTCCCATTTTTGTTTTGCTCATTACGCCACTGCTCCCTCGTCAAGCATTTCTTCCCCCCGGCCCTCCGGTCATGAAAAGAAATCGCCGCCCCTGGCTATATAAGGTACAATTTAACTTATATGTATGTAAGTTAACAATCTAGATGACTAGAAATCTCAACAACCATCGCAGCTTCGTATTATATTAGCCACGATTAGCCCCCCCCGACGCGCACGCGTGCTCTCTCTCTCTCTCCCTCTCTCCCCTCTCTCTCTTTCTTTCTCTCTTTTATTTTCGTACCCCCTTTTTTTTTTAATGGAGGGGCCCCCTGGAGTTATATCCCTGAGTCCGCCATTGATATAAAGTCTACGGTGGATGAATAATTATGCGAGAGAGAGAGAGCTGGACAATCAACCCCCGAAAATAACCCCCCGAAAAACTACCCCCTAGGACAATACCCCCGAAAAATTTCGGGCCCGTGGACGATTACCCCCGAGGACAATTACCCCCAGGAAAACCAAGGCCAACCACCCCCGAGGACAAATACACCCCCCCCTCCTGTTCATTAAAGGGGAAGTCCATCCTGACAATAAGTTGGTTTTCGGGGGGTAATTGTCATATGGGGTAATTTTCCTCGGGGGTGGTTGTCCTCGGGTGGTAATTTACTGGGGAATAATTTACCGGGGAATAATTTACCGGGGAATAATTTACCGGGGGTAGTTTTCGGGAGGGGGGGGGGGTAATTTCCCCGCCGGCAATTGGCCGGGGATGATTGCCCAGGGTGTAAATTATTGTCCTAGAAGTAGAACCGTGGAAAAGACGTCTGTGGCATAATTATCTTCTCATAAGTCATGATCATTAGATTGGCAACGTATAATGTTGATGCTGTTGTGAAATAACCGCTTATTTCGACTGTTCTCTACATGTGCATGCGCCGCAATGACTTGCATTGTGAATGAGTTACGTTAGCCGAGCTAGATTGAGCTCGGAGTAATAGTAATTCAGTGTTGAGACTGTATGTAATCAACATTATAATCATCAATCTACCTACATCAAGAAAGAAGAATTCAGTGAAATCGAAATTGGAGTCGCTCAGTCAGAGGGTCAAATTCGAGACTCACAAACACTGCCCTAACTGCCAGAGCTGAGCAGAGTGATTCCAGTTGATTGACATTGCATTGTCGCGTTCATAGACACACTCAATCGAATCCCAATTAGTCGGGTCTTGATTTACAAGTTTTCACAATGTCACGAGGATCAAGTGCTGGGTTTGACCACTTCATAACTGTCTTCTCCCCCGAAGGACGGCTGTATCAAGTTGGTATGTATTTGTAACTACACAGTATAGTAGAGCCTAGTGTAGTAGAAGATGTCTAAGAGGCGCATGCCATGAATATGATACTAATTACTAGGGCCTACATGTAGTTGAAATTCAAATTGGTTGGTTACTTGAAGGGAGGTTGAGTTCTGGGAAGGGACAGAAAGTTCAAAAAATGTAATTGAGAACTTTGATTAAAGTATTATAAGATAAAAACATGTAAAATTACACTTATTTAAGAGACCCCTTCAAAACAATTCAACCTAAAACTGCACAAAATCCAGTTTTCAGCCACATAATTGTTTTCATGGTGGCCCACCATGATATGCAAGTGAACAGACACCCATGCCCAAAGTCAAGTAACAAAATCTGTCAAGAACCAATCACTAAAACTTTGCCCATCCACCCTATATCGTTAATATTCAAGCATTTCCTTTCTTTCATTGACATGTTATTAGGGTGTCTGAACGATTTTTCAATTTTCCCTTTTGGATCGTTTTTCACCATTATTGTTGGATAATAGAAAAAATTATTCACTCAGAATAATACATTTCAAATTTCAAGACTCACCGATGTTTCTATCAAAAGTTACAGCCCCTTCAATTCCCTACAATATTCATCCATTTTTTGTAAGAATCGACGAAAAAGACGTACACGCAGAGTTATGTTGTTTTGCTAAATTTAGCACAACAGCTGAATTGCGCAATATGCAAGCGTACGCGTGTTGCTTAAATGATGCGCAACTCGACCCGATCGGCAATCCATTGTCTTCAATGGGCACCCACTTCCGGGTTGGTACACACGCGGTCCGATGCATATTCATGTGCAGATTTTACTCGCTATCACCATGGGTTCGGCCGGCGCGGAGCTCACGCCTCCCTACTTAGCTGATCCGAAAAATGTGGGGAAGGGTATTTTCAAACTGTAATTGTTTGTGATCCCTGGGGGCTAGTGAAAAAAATAAGCGTAGGGATATTTTCCTTACGACTGGGACTACTTATCGCCAGGGGCGTCGTATCAGTGGCAAATTTCGGAGTTAGCCAGGAAACAATGTTTAAATAGCTGTTTTGACCAAGATATTTTTAGAATTTCGAGATGACGCCCCTCTGGAAATATTGGAATTAATCTGCTCTTTCATATGACACCTCATTTATTGAGTATCACCTTCAGGATCACAAAAAATAAAGGTTTGAATCTCGACTTAATAATAAAAACTTTGCATGATCACGTAATGCACATAGACTGCATAGGGCTGCGTGCAATCTCTATGGGAAGGATTTTAGCACACAACATCGGGTGCGCGATCAGACACCCTAATGTTATAGACTGACCAGTCTTGAATCTTGTTCCTCTACCCTCTACAAAATGCTTCTCTTTTGTGGTTAAAAATCCTCTCACTCCAGAACTACTTTCTAATACTGGCACTAAAACCCAAACTCTGACACACCTCTCATTCAAAATTAATTTCCAGAGTTAACAATATTGGACTTTAAGACACACTAATACCCTCCACTATTAAACGAAAGATTTCCTATAAGCTATCAGCTGAACAGGTATTGATCTTCAACTTCCCCTAGGCCCTAAAGCACTGAATGAAAAACACCAAGGAGATCCCCATTCCAAAACTTAAAGGGAAATCCAACCCAAAATATGTACATTTTCAATCGCCTATATTTCCTCACATAGAACCTCCCCACATATTTTTTGCCACAAACAAAATTTTTTTTTCAATCGCCTATATATCCTCACATAGAACCTCCCCACATACCTTAAAGGGAAATCCAATCCAAATAGACAACTACTCTAAAAGAAAGCAGAAAAATCAGAGAGGCAAACTGATGAAATTTCAATTAAATCTGACTACCGGGTAAATACATGTATAATAAAGTTATGAATTTTGTGAAAGTTGTAATCACTATACGTATGGGCAATGTCAATGTGATGTAGTGCCGGACTACTTTCCCATCTGTTTCAACATATAAAATGATTAAATTTAAATTTTTCAAAAATGGCTCAGGAGGGTTTATTCTTTTTAGATGACCTTTAATAATATGTTATCTATAATACATGTATATTTTGAGTAGTGCCCCAAGGGAGAGGGAACTTACAAGAAAAACAGTAATCAATGATATTTTTGTACACGGCAAATGGGAGAGTAGTCCTCGTCCTACGTCACAATCCACTGACCAATCTACCAATTTGAGATTTGCATAGACTTGGTGATCTCATATTACAACCATTCATAGCTTACTTACTATTGGTCCGATTCATTTCCAACTTCTGCCATTCTGTTTCTGTTATTTTTCTGCTTTCATACAAATCCACTTAATACAAGGTTGGATTGCCCTTTTAGGTTGATTATGACCCCCGGTTTGCCCCTTAAAGCGGCATTTACCGGTAGGCAAAATTGGGAAAATATATAATATCATCACTTAAGGCCAAAGTGGCAATGGGTTAGATTAGCATTTTTGCAAACAAAATGAAAAATTTGTTTTTTGTTCATTTGTTCATAACGAATGTCCCCAAATATCATAAGGTTTATCACAACCCCTGTTGGTCCCTTAGAGTGGCATTTGGGCAAATTTTGGATAATATAGAAAATCATCACTTTTGGGCTACAATAGCAAGGGTCGGGTTCAGCATTTTTGCAAAAGGTTAAAATAAAAAAATTAAAGAATATTAGTGAAATCTTTTGTGTGATGAAATTGAGATTTCCTCTTTCTTTCTTTTTTCAGGGGGGGGGGGCTGTAAAAATTTCAAATTGTGTTATCTCTCTGAGTACTAGTAGTCAGAAGCTTAACATGCATACATATAATAAAAGTAATGCAAATGCTGAATAAAAATGTTGGATTAAAGTATAAAGTGAACCTTGGGAATTTAACCTTTGTGTGTATTTAATTTTGTTATGGCAAGGCCTTTTGTTCAGGTATATGCAACAACATCAAAAATGCTTAATCCTGAATTTCTTGTAAATCTCAAGTAGAGGCATAATAAAATTTGATCCAGTAACTGTATGATTTTTATCTTCTTTTTCCCCCCAGAATATGCTTTCAAAGCAATCAACCAAGGGGGCATGACAACAGTAGCAGTGAAGGGTCCAGACTGTGTTGTGGCTATCACACAGAAGAAAGTTCCTGTAAGTTCTTTTATCCTCCTATGGTTATCTTACATCATACTTTTTTTAAAACCAAACATACATGAATACCAGGTATTATACAAATATAGAATGATCCAGAGTTCATTATAACAAGATATATGAACCCATTAATTCAGAATTTCCTGAATGATGATGTGTACATTGTATGATTCAACCTCTGCAGGCCGAGGTTGAAATATAATTGCACAAGGGCAATCTGAATTGGAGGTGAATGCATTCAATATTTGATCTATAAATTAAGGGATTTGTTATTTTATGCCCCCTCCCATTTCTATTCCTCAAGTCACCCTCTCAATATGAAACATGGAGCCTACTGTATCAAATGTGTGTTGCTAAGATGATGCAAACAATGGGAACATACACTGTCACAGACTTGTGCGCCATATACATGTACCGTGAACAAAAAAAAGTTGTTATATTGTATGCTTTTGCACAAATAACAAATTAAATCTCAAGACAGGTTCTCAGCCAATAGAATGCTCTCTAACAAATACACCGTTTCATATAATAATAGGGGGTGCTGATGGGGATGGATCTGACATTTTGTTCTAAATATACTTGAGAAAATCTGTAAGAACGTTATTCAAATCAGAGCAGTTTCTCAATGTTTAATGGGCCATTTTCGTAATGTCATCAAATTTATGCATATATGCCTTTGTGAAGTGCCTCACAATGAATTATTTCATTCATCTTTTCATTATGAATAAATGAATCTCAATAGTCAGAATTAAAATTGCACACGTTAGTTGTTGCTAGGTAGGACAAACATTATGGCTTGCCCTACACGTAATGTATGCAGTTCACATTCTGACTATTGAAATATAATTATTCTTACCAG